>CAJVPP010000480.1:0-31362 GCA_910592005.1 Funneliformis mosseae
TTTTATTTTATTTTTATTTATTTTAAAAAAATAAATTTTTTAAAAAAAAATTTAAGTAAATTAATAAAACTGTTGTTTAACGATTAATAACGCGAAAATATTTCTGAAAATAGTAAAATTATATTTGTGTAATGAAATCAATAATTATCTACTATAACGAATAATTTATTAATGCTATAACGAATTATTCGTTATACATTCCGCATAATTCGTTATAGCATTAACAAAGATTCTTATAATGAAGTCCTGATCAGCTGGATCGGCAACTTCGTTATATTGAGGTGTAACTGTAGCACTTTTTCAGAATAACCATTTTGATGAAATAATATTTAAATTATGAATAATAATGGTATTGGTTAAGAGTAAACCATTTGAATTGCAATTTAAACTCTAACTGATATAATCAAGAGCCAGTTTTATTTCTGGATCAACAATTAAATGATTATCTTATAGATCAAAATTTTTTTCATTGAAAAAAACTGTTTTCTCAGGAAACAATCATTGAAGCATATGTTGGATTAATACTTTACTTTGCAATTGTATCAAAAAGGTTTATTCTGAGAAAGCAGTTCTATTCCTGCCTACAACACAAAAAGTATAAATTTGTATATAATCCTTTGTGTAACTAATTATTATGTACTGTATGACTGTACTATACGTATAAAGCACCTCCTAGGTAACTTTTATTTTACATCTATAAGTTATATAATGATTTTTTTAACTTTATTTTCTCTTCTGAAAATTCTTTTACATTATATGAGATTTTGTCAATAGAAAACATCTTCTTACTTAATAATTTATTGTTATAAAATGTGTTTCTATCGATGAAACCCTTTATTAGCAAAAGAAAATTTGTCTAAAGTTCAAAATCGTAATAAGTGACATATTACTTATTATTCTAAAAAAAATAATAGATTATTTCCTATAATAAATATTTTAACAGTTTTTATCAATTTCAGAATATTGGGAGAGTCTCTATATACGATAAAGTAGTAATGAGCAATAACTTTTATTGAAATTGGAAGTCTAAAAGTGTTTTCAATTTCTAATACCTATCACTGTGAAGTAAAGCTCTAAATAGTTCAGATTAATCTGAAATTTTCAGTTCAGATCAACTTCAGTTCAGTTTCAGATTGCAAAATATTCAATCTGAAAATTTCAGTTCAGTTCAGATTTTGTTCAGATTATAAATCTAATTTGAACTGAAAAAAATCTGAACTGAATCAAAAATTTTGGATTAATCCAAAATTTCAGATCGTTTAAAACGATTAAATTTATTATTCTTTTAGAATGATTGAAGTTATCATTTTAAAAGAACGATAAAAGAATCATTCATTTGGAACAATTGAAGTTATCATTCTAAACAATCGATAAGAAAATTGTTCAATTGAAACAATGAAATTATTATTTTAAACAAAAAATAAGAGAATTGTTTGATTGGAACAATGAAATTATCATTTCAAATGAACAATAAAAGAATTGTTCAATTGGAACGATAAGAAAATCATTTGATTGGAATGATGAAATTATCATTCTAAACGAATGATAAAGAATCATTTGATTAGAATGATGAAATTATCATTTCAAATGAACAATAAGAAAATCGTTTGATTGAAATGATAAAATTATTGTTCTAAACAAACAATAAGAGAATCGTTCAATTAAAATGATCAAATTATCATTCCAATAAACAATAAGTGAATTATTTGATTAGAATGATTAGAATGATCAAATTATCGTTCTAAACGAACGATAAAAGAATCGTTTGATTGGAACGATGAAATTATTATTCCAATAAATGATAAGAAAATCATTTGATTAGAATAATCAAATTATTGTTCCAAACGAACGATAAAAGAATCATTCAATTGGAACGATCAAATTATCGTTCCAAATGAACAATAAGAAAATCTTTTGATTGAAACGATGAAATTATCATTCCAAACGATCTGAAATTTCAGATTAATCCGAAATTTTCAGTTTAGTTCAGATTTTTACTGGTTTATAGTTCGATTTGGTTTCAGATTAGCATTTTTAAAATTTATAATCTGAACTGAACTGAACCAAAATTTTCAGTTCGATTTTAGATTGGCTTATAATCCAGACTGAACTGAACCGTTCAGAATATTACTGCAAAGGAATGTTAAAACATGGAACAAATTCCACTGCAAAAAGTACTCTGACGCAATGGAAAGGTCAATTCATAATGATTTAAGAGGTGAATTGAGAAAGCTTACAGAGAATTTAGAGTCCAGAAAATAATATGATATGATACTAGCGTTGTGCCATAAATTAAAGGTTATTTTACGTGTTTTTATGGAATGAAAGTATAGTGAGCATGCTACATCCTGTTTCTTTGTATATAGAGAAAAAGAGCATCCAGGTAAAGAGCTTCTGCGATGTGCACATCTTACTATGAGATTTTAAGATCTACTGATTCTGGAGAGGAATCGGCTATATATCTTCCTTTATGATGAAGGATCTTACTCATGCTACCTCTTTTGCGTACTATTACACTAGCACCATCAGGATTCCAGTGAAAGTATCACCACCAGCAGTGATATCCATTTTTGATGTTCCAGAGATTTGTTGTCTCAGCTATATGTCCCAACCTGTCTCACACTATGTCCCAAATGTCCCATCAGTGTCCCATCAATGTCCCATGACAACACTGACCACCAGGAGGGAAAGCACTTAAAGAAATAACAAAAAAGAAAATTTACCCAAAAGAAGTAACGATAATAAAATGGATAGTCCAAATAAGAGACTTATTTGATAATGAAGTTTCTGCTGGTAAGATATAATAAATTTCCTGCATTTAGTAATATCAATCTCAACAAACTCATTCATATTTGATTTTCTGAACAAAAATTATTCATAATACGTTACCAAACCTGATCACCTTCAGTTAAAACGTAATAAATCGGATACAAGTACCAAAAATCAGTTGAACAACGGTTTCCCAATAAGATTTTAAATTGGGTAGAATTCAAAGAGGAAGTGCGAACTCGGAAGCCAGAATGTGTGGATAAGAAGTATAAAAAACCAATGTTTGGACCACGTACAGCATCGGAAATAAACATCCACACATTCTAACACCATTAGATAGGTCAGTTTGATTTCGTGCTTTAGAGGATACAATTGGAGAACCGGATTTTATAGTGGTTGACGACAATTATGCCATTCGAATACAAAACCCGATGGCAGTGTTGTGACATGGGACAGGACAGTCCCACGACATATTTTCGACTTTTTATGTCCGGGACATTTTTGGGACAAATTTTACTATAATAGATTATATATGAAACATTTTTTTGAAACATATGGGACGGGACGGGACATTAAAAAATCTGTGGGACACGTCCCGTGACAACACTGCCCGATGGGTTTTAAAAATACCTCCTAATAAGAACATTGTCGCACTTTTATCTTCAAGAGAGGGACATTAGAAAGGAAATTTTGCAGATTCCAAGAATACCTCAATATATGATCTCATAAATCAAATTTATGCGACCGCTATATTGTCACCTCCTATATAGTCATTCCGTTAAATAAAGAACTCGTTTCACGTGATACAAAAAAGTGGTTTAACGAACGGAAAAATTTAATCCAGATTTTTATTGTCACATGCCCATATATAAATAAATAAAATAAATGCGTCTAAATATAATTGAGGCATTTATATGTTGACATACAAAAATGCAACTAATCTAATGAGTAGTAAAATAATAAGTTATTAATCAGCATATTGTTTACATTTCACGCTAATGATCTCTCTCTCATTCCATTTCAATGCACTTAATTCGCCACCATAAACGCATCTGGAATCAAGTCCAAAACTGTAAGGCTTTATTTTCAATCCTCGCGAAGCGTCATGACCATAAATGACCGTTTTAGGTGATAATGATTTCTCTTGCGCTGCATTCCAATATTTGGTCCAAGCATGACCTTCCTTTTTGTTCTTTGTAGATTTACCATCATCTTTGATATTACGCTGAATAATAATAATAATAATAATAATAATAATAAAAGAATACGTCAGGATCAAAAAAAAAGAACATTATTTTGGAAAAAAAAAAAATAATAATCTCCATTATATGTGTGAATTTACCATATTCATTAAATCGAAAGGATTTTGTTCTAACAATGGAGTATCTGGTAATAAACCAGCATGAACTACATATAAATCATGTTCTGGAATATTCAGAATAATAGGACAACAAAGAAAGTATTCATAAAGTTCCGAGTCGAGTTGCCTATAGGTGATAATCATTTTTAAAGATTTAATATGAAGTTTGTTTCCCTGATTAATAGGATCCACATCCTTTACTTACTCTGCTATTAATCTGTGTTCGGATTTCACCGACATGTCTTTAGGCATATTGTTCTGTCGAATATATTCATCTAATCCGATTCCTTGAGCATCTAAAGAATCTAATAAACTCTTCCACCTCAAAACTTTATCATCATGATTTCCACGTACGCAACTAGCCCCCAAAGAATGGATCAACTTGAGAACTTGAATAGATTCTGGTCCTTTTGCTACCAAATCACCTACAAAAATCAGATGATCTTTTAAAGGATCATAACCAATTTTATTTATTAACTCCGAAAGTTCATTAATCATTCCATGAACATCACCAATGAAAATAATATTCTTATGAGAAAGAGAATCTTCAAGTTTATAAAGTAAACTATAATTAGCACTTGGAGTTTCAGAAACGGGTTTCCTGGTTGAGAAATGGTCTCTCGATATAGTAAATATAAATAAAGCGCAAAGTGATATTATAAGGATAAACGTTATAAACCTGACACTTAGCGAGTCGTAAAAGTGTTTTTTCTTGTTATATATTATTTGGTTGTATGTGCCCTTCATTTTTATTTTTATTTTTTTTGGTGAAAGATGGCATAAATTTTGCGAGTATCTATATAATCTATATATTTATATATTTATACATCTATCTATCTATTCTATCTATCTATAATAGAAAAAAAAAAAAAATAATAATTTCCTAAAAGGATATTTCGCCAGATGCCTTCTGCCAGAATCGAACTGGCGACCTTCTGCTTACTAGGCAGACGCTCTGCCAACTGAGCCAAGAAGGCAATTCTTGGAAATGAGTGAAATAAATATATTTTGTTTTATAATATTTGTTTTAATTCAAGACGAAAATTCTTTAAATTTAACAAATATCACGTGTAATAACCACAATAATTTATATCATTTGTTATACAAGAAAAATTTTTCATACGTCTAATCTAAATTTTATAAAATTTTTGATAATATTGTAATTGAATTTTTTTTAAGGCTAAAAGGCTAAATAAAGTTCATTTTTTTGATATAAAATTTTTTTTGACTAATTTGAAAAAATTTGGTAATAAAAAAAAAAAAAAATTTTTTAAGTTGTAATATTGTAATATGTAATAAAAAAAAAAAATATTTAACAAAAAAATTGTTCAACTCCACATCCCATATATTCTATAAAGACAATCCAGAATCATTAAAACTACAATTTCATAATGCTAGTAACCGAAGTCTCTAAAAAAAAAAGGATCATGATCATATAAACCATTATTTCCCTAAATTCTAATTCCCCATAATTTCCAAAAAAAAAAAAAAAATATCCAAAATATTTTATCAACCATCCCATTTCTCCAACCATAAGAACTTTTTTTTTTACATGTTCCTTACAAATACAGATTGAGTCGGTATTACCATCTGAGAGACTGGACTATCAAGTCCCGTCATTCCAGTCAAGGATGATGTCATCCCTATGCTCATTATATTACCTGAATTAACATTTCCGTTAGATCCATTAGATACTGTTGTAGTAGATAACATTGCCGAGGTACTTTTCTCCCATAAACCTTGAGACGGGACAATCATTGAAGTAGTAACAGAATTTGGTGAATTATTATCGGTATTCACCGAGTTACTTGTTACTTCAGTCGTGGTAGAACTTGAACCTATAATACCATTTTTACTACCATTATCAGTTTCTTTGACCACATTAGAAGAGGACGACGATGGATGAACAACGCCTAATCCGTTAGATGCAGCCGTTGTGGTGGAACCTGTAGAGTCAGAAATTCCATTTGTTTGATTTTGAATATGTGCATTTATTCCGACAAGTCCACTACCGATAGCACCAGGATGATGTTGATGCTGATGATGGTTATGAGAATGTTGATGTTGGTGTTGTTGTTGTTGATGATGATGAGCTGCTACAACAGCTACTTGAGGATGATGGTGATAAGCTGTTGGAATCACTGGAGGACGATGGTGAGGATGATGATGGGGATGGAAAAATAATTGTTGTGGGGTTGGACTAAGATGAAAACTTCCAAAATTTGATGTTAAATTGTGTATTGGATTATTGCCAGTACCATAATTATTATTATTAACATCTGCTGTCCCGTTAATTCCATTATTATTGGCAATTCCATTCGTCGTATTTGAAGAAGGTGCTGGAAAGGCTCCTAATGCGCTAAAATTAGAAAGTGCTGATGATATCTGGGGTGATTGGTGAGTCTTCCCAATTGGACCAAAACCGGAAAATTGCGTTGTTGGCGTCACAATTGGTTGATCTTGGGAGATATTTTGTGATGATTGATTAAAGTTTTGCAGTGAATTAGCTCCAACCCCATGAACAGAACCGACTGAAGAAACAAGTGGAATAGGTTGAAATGAAGAAGTAGCATTAGTATTCGGATTTGGGAGGTTATTTAAATGTGCTAACGGATTATAAGAAGTTGGGAATGGTGTAGGACTAGTTAATGATGGTGTTGTTAAAGGTGGTGAAAAGGGTCCCATGTGAGTTGGAGGAATAAAATGAGGATGAGGAATTGGTGGATGACCCAAATGAAAATTATGGTGATGAATAAGTGGAGGAGGAGGCGGTCTATGATGTGGATGTACGGTCAAATGTGGATGCGGAGGTGGATTATGATGATGATGCGGAGGAAAAGGTGGAAATGAAAATTTATCAAAATGGACACGTAAAATCCTTCCTTGAAATTCATAGCCATTGTACATCCCTAAATTATTATTGTGTAGAAAACATCGATTCAACATTCAATTTATATTATATTTATTAAAAGAAAAAAAGATAATAAATAAAATGCAAATTTTTCTTACCAACAGCATTCCTAGCATCCTCAGGTGTTGCGAACAACACTGTGCCAAAACCTCTACTTCGTCCGTCATAATTAGTTGAAACATCAGCCCTAATGATATTTCCGGCATTACGGAAGAGATCTTTCAGATCTTGCCATTGACAATTAAATGGTAGCTATAAATATTTGAATCAAATAAATTATAATGTATAATATGACATACAAAATGACGAAAAATCCGAGATCTTACATTTCCAACAAAAAGTAATTTTCCGGCATAATTTTGCTGAGGGGCCTGAATTCTAGCCGGCTACAAAAAACAAAAAAGAAAAGTAAAAAAAAAAACCTTGAATACTTTCTTTTAAAACATATCGAATATTACTTACTCCATAGATAAGACCTTCTAGTCCTATCACATGACCCGGCCCATAAGGGTTTGTCGCAAGATCAACCATTCGACGTGAATGGTCTTGTGAGTGATGATGGTGATGATGATAATGATGTCCATTACCATTAACGTTATTTTGAACGTTCGGATCAACAAATCCTCGATCCTCTCGTACCTCCAAGATTCTACCTTGCCAAGGCTTTTGATTAAACATAGCTGAATAAATTAAGGACATTTATGATAACTGTGTAAATGTCTTTTAAAAAAACAAAAATTGACATCTCACTAAAATTTAAAAGTTTGTACCGATCGCGTTTTTTGCTTCTTCAAGAGTTGTAAATAGCACAGTCCCATGACCTTTTGATCTATTATCATATCCCAGCGCAACATCTGCGCGTATGACCGTCCCCGCTTTTCTAAATAGATCCTTCAAATCCTGCCATCTCACACGAAATGGTAGCTATGAAGAATATTATCATATAAAGATTAGGTGTTACGGCCCAAATTTATGATTCGGACTTGATCACTTACATTTCCAACAAATAATTGCCTTTGTAAGATTGAAGAATTAATAATCCCTGGAGATGAATTATTTGCAGTATATTCTTCACTACATGTTGTTCCATTCGTAATCCCGTTAATATTTGTGCCATTCATGTTAAGAATTTCATTTTTTGTAATTTTTGTAATGGAAGAATAGTCTACGGGTGATGTAGTAGATTGTGTTGATGAGGAGGTGCCATTGATATCATTTGAATTCACTGATACCGATAAGCCATTAGTTGAAGTGATTTTATCGTTTTCCGACTAAGGATTACAAATTTAATAAATAGAATTTCATCCCAATATTTTTTTTTTTTTAGCAAACCAAAAAAAAAAAAATCTGGATTACTTAATTAAATACCTCAGTTTGATCAATATTATTGACACACTCCGTACGTGGAGGAGGTGGAGGGTAATCGTTTGCAATACGATCCTAATACCAAATTTTATTTGTTCGTAAATCAATGAATCAATGAATCAATAAATCAATAACCGTGATTAAAAATTAATACAAATCATTTACCTCCCTAACTTCTAACTTCCTACTATGCCATTCATATCCATCAAATTCTACTGTATTATCACAATACACAGAGTATTAATATTGAGAAAATTCTTTCTTTTGAATATGATAACACAATCCCATTTTATTAAACAATAATATAATGTAACTTTAGATTATCTTACATATGGCTTTTTGTGCGTCTGCAACTGTAGCATAGAGTACAATACCATGTCCTTTCGACCGACCATCGCGACTTTGCATGATATTTGCACGTTGCACATTACCGGCCTTTCTAAATAAATCCTAGCAAAATAAATTTATAAAGTTGGATGAATTAATATTTGTTACATTAAAGATAAATAAATAAACAATCAAATCAATTAAAAATTTAATTAACCTTTAAATCTTGCCAACCGACTATTTCAAGCATATAAACGTAATTTATTAGTATTGATTTCAAATTGTGATAACCAATCAAAATAATTGCATAAAAGTTTTCTCAAAGTACATCATTCGCGTTTTTTTTTTTTTTTTCACTAACCTATAAATGGAAGCTTTTTATTTGCGAAATATGAAAATTGTCATCCAAAGGCAAATTTTTTTTTTTTAAAAAAAAAAAAAAAAAAATTATTATAATTTATATAAAATAGATTAAGATATTATTGTTAAGCTATAAAAAAAAAAAATTGATTCAACTTCCCCAATTTTCACTAAAAATTAAATATAATATACTCACGTTGCCAACGAAAAGTTGTCTACCTTTGATTGTCATTATTTACAAAAAAAGAAATTTTTTATTTTTAAAAAAAATTTCTCGTCCTCTTTTAATATTTAAAAAAGGAAGTATCAAACTATTATTATTTTTGGGGGAGAGCTAACCAACCATTAAACGAAAAAAAAAATGTATCTTAAAAAACTATACAAGCGAAAAATAATATTTAATGGAACGCGAGTTTATCAAATAATAAACACCGCGTTATAAAAAAAGGTACAAATATCAATAGATAAAGTAATATAAAAAAATTGGTTGTATTGTAAATAAACACCAGTAAAGGTGAGTGATAAAATAAAGGGAGAAGATACAAAAAAAAAAATGTGCGAAATAAAAAGAAATAAAAGCGCGAAGAAAGCGTATTAGAACCAATTTGTCTAGTAACTATAGGGTATAACGTGAACAAGTACGACCGCAGACGAAATTTTACGCAGGACACAGTCTACGAAGAATTTACACCATTTAGTCGGTTAAAAAAAGAAAATAAAATTCTATTACAATCGTTATATTTATATGTTTATGAAGTTTATTTACAAAATAGTCGAATAATACATATATCAGGCACGAGAAGAAATGTTTTTTTACAAAGAGGTAATATTCTCGTACATTAACTTTATTATTAAAGGTAGATTCGTACGAATTTACATACGGCACATAATTGTAAAAATCGAAAAAACAGGGTTCGTGTGTATATGAACACTATAAATCGAGGAAAAAAAAAATTTTATTGATACTCAGTAGGAATGATGACGAATTGGTTTCGCTTTTCCAACTGCGAAAATAATACATCATCAAACGATGAACGATACCATTGGGCAAGTTTTTTGGGCTGTTCTTAGCAAAGTGCGGCTTGACTTATTGGGCGTGGGCGCGGGGTCCACACCTGCAAGACCTGTGACATGCGTGTGCACAGCATGAATTCGCTACTTCTAATTTGGATAAACGTGACGATTCCCCTTCGCTTAGAAAATTTTAAAGAACTTGACAATATCATTTTATTTAAGCATATATAGATGATTTTCTATTAAAATAATCGACATCATTAAAAATCTTCTTGCCCGACGGTATCCAATTCAATTCTTTCTTCATCAGTATAATATCCCTCTTGATCAATTTGCGTGTCTGGCCTCTCAGTATCATATATCATACCTACATTTTTATGAGGGGATGGTTGTTGTTGCTCGCATTCTTCACACCAATATTCCCTAAAAACAATTGAACTTTATTAAATTTTATATACTAGTAAATAACTTAAAATTTTAACTTACACGTTCATTGATTCTTTACGATGCGAATGCCATTCAAGAGCACACGTTTTTTTATCACATTTATTGCAATTAATAATACATCTTCTAAAGGATGCGTCTTGAAATAACCTTGGATGAAATTGATCATCATGACAATAGCTAACAAAAAAATTTTATTTTTTTAGATATAAATAAAACATTGAATAAAAAAAATGATCCAAAAAAAAAACAATTCTTACTTTGTTTTACGCATAAAATCAACTAGTTGATCTCTATGTTCAGACTCTTCTATATAATCACAAGTACGACACTTCAACAAAAGTTTTGAAGCATTAGTATCTTCTATTTCGAACATGAGGTTACGACTAATTTAATAGAAAAATAAATTATTATCTTTTTTGAACTTTTATTACTTGTAATAAAAAGTTTTTAATATTTATGATACCATGTAGGACAGTATTTCAAATCTGGTCGCCTCATGGTTCATAAAGTTGAATTATTTTAGAAAGAAGTTCAACAAATTGATGACTCTTTATAATTTTTTTTACGTCAGTTTAACCTTTGATTTAAATTATAATAAACGTCATATTCTATATTAATAATCTCATTTATTTTATTCTATGATACAATATGTTCATTTAATATAAGATATAATACAAAGGCGCAAGTAGAAATATTAATCGATATTTTAATAATATAAAATATAATTAAAATTCTTTGCGCAAAAATAATATAAAATAAAATAAAATAATAATCCGCCATTATAATTAATTAAGTTCTAAAATATCCAGTCCACGTAGAATAAAATAAAAATAAACTGAAAGAATGGAATTCAGAAATTCAAAATAATAACAATAATAAAATTTATTAAGCCCATTTTGTGTATATATATGTGTGTTTTTTTGAAAAGGAAAATGTTTCATAATTTAACAAGCATAGCGGAGACTCTTAAAAAAACCGAATGAAAAAGAAAAGATAATATTACTCATGATAATTCAATAAAGGATTATCATCATCATCTAAATTAGCTAATAAATCATCAATGATTAATTCATTGTCTTCATCTTTTCCTTCCACAGTAACTTTCATTCTCTTTGAAGCTCGATCAGCAAACTCGTCAACTTGATCATCTAAATATGTCCTTTGATTAAGATATTGTTGAGGGAATAGAATAGGCGGGACGTACTGAGTCATCGTGGTAGTTGATTCTACTGCGGGTGCGGTAGAAACACTTGCTTTGGTTGTTCCAGTTGTTGAAGGTGTGCTGGTATTAACGTTATTAGAAGAAACTTTATTTTCAGATAATAAATATTGATTTGAAGCATGAGAGGAAGAGGATGAATCGACACCATGGGTGCTTCCCATAAGATTAAATAACATTTGATGATCATGTTCCGTAGGATTAAAATTCGCACCATAATATGTCAAAAAATCATTCTCGGTGGCAGCACTTCCTTCTAAAGTAATCTCTTCATGTTCATCAGGATCAAACCCTAATTGAGAAGTTAAGGAAGTCAGATAGTCGACGTTTGATTCAACTGCACTGATACGAGTTTCGAGTTCACTAATGCTTCCATTAACTGGAAGAATATTATCTTTTCGACTGATTAAATTTGAAGGTGTAGATGAAGTATTGGGTTCAGTTTGATGAATTGAAGTTGTAGTTGAAGGTAATTTATATTGAGAATTCGAGATGTTTGAATTATTATTTGAAGAAGTGGATGTAGGAACAGAAGTGTTATTTGTTGTGTTGGAAGTCAAAACACTTGGTACAGGGGCATTTTTGATGGAATCTGATGCTATTGATGTATTAGCGAGAGTATTATTAGGAATGGAAGTTGATGGTGGTGGGAGCAATGAAGGGTCACTTTGCGATATTTGATTCAAAATTTGGTCAGATTGGAGCAAATTAGAAAAGTGGGTTGTAGCTGAATTTAAGAAATCGGTATTAATTCCATCAGAAGACAATGATGGTAAACAATTTAAAATATCAAACTGTGACATATTTGCAGATGATGGATCATTGATCGCTAAAGAAGCTAAAAGTGATAAAGCCGCTAAAATTTTTAAGCATATTAGTCATTAGTGAAATTTCTTTCAAAATAATCATAAATAATATATTAATTTAAAGAATGTTTATTTACCAGGATTATTAATATCTAATACCAAACATGAAGCATCGGCTTCATTAGGAGAAGAGTTGGGAGAAGCGGTTGTTTGCCCATCATTACCAGCGGTCCAAGTATTTCTTTGCTCTGATGATCCTACAACATCTTGATTACCATAGTCCGTATCAGCATTACCAAGTAATAATCTTCGTTTCTTTGGTATAATGGCTCTCGTTTTATCAGCAGAAAACACTGAAGCAAGAAACCGTAAGATTTTATCAATGGTTTCTTGTTGGCGCCGATGCCTCTCACGCGCTGACATAGTCTCCTGCCATAGAATTTGATTATCCCTCTGAATATTCTTTAAATCTGCACTTATAGTCAGTTGATGTTTCTTAACGGAAGCAATTTCATTCAATATATGATTTAGATCAAGTTCATTTGGCTCTTTAATATTTTCAGTATCTTTCCCTTTCTTACGAGTAACATAATATAAGAGATCCGGTTGATTACGAATGAAATTCGTATTGCTGAATTCCCACTGTTCGGACTGTCCGTCTGATTGGAGTACACCCTGTTGAAGATGTGGAATTTTATGAAACCCATACATATTCAACTGTCTCACAAAACTGCTAAAGTTGTTATGTTTGAAGAATCGTGGAAGAACTTCTTTTGCAAAGTCTTGAGGTCTCTTCACTTTATTAAAAAAAATAAAAAGATTAATAGATTGAAAAATTGATAAGTAATAAATGATTTTCAGATTATTGACTTACCAAGGAAAGAATTACCGGCCTCAGACCAAATGATTAAATCGTTTGACTGAGGATCATTAACCATGCTAAATTGATAAAGGTTGTCAGAGGATAAAAGAAACATAAGGGATACACATGACTATAAGAGAAAGAAAAGAACCAAGCTCTCCCAAAAAGGGCCAAAAATGGGAATAAAAATTATAAAGTACCAAAATCTTACTTATAAAGTTTATTCAAAAAAGCCGGTACAGTTCGATTACCTGCCCTTGTTGGAGATCTAGGAGCCACTGGTCTTAGTAGTGGTGGAGCGGGAAGTGAAAGGTTAGTACTTCCCGGAGAGTCATAATCTGTTGGACTATCCGGCGGCGATTGAGATGAACGTTTCCGTGAATTTGATGAAAGAACATCGGAAAGTGGATTACTTGTAGTTCGCTTGCCGGTTGCTAATGAAGATTGGACTTCCGTTTTTGTGTGCTGCATTTCCTGTAAAAAAAAAAAAAAAAAAAAAAAAAAAAAAAAAAAAAGGAAAAAATAAACTAACTAGAAAATAAAAGGGTTTCGATTGCAAATGACGGTATTTGTTTAAATCCTACTAGGCAAAGTAAGTTATTCAAGAGATCTTGTAATCGGCCGTTTTTTTTTATTTTTAACAGTGATCTAATAAAGAAGACGTAGCGCGACGCTTAATGGGGAGAAAAGCAAAATAATCACGTGATTAATCTGCAAATTCAATATAATATCGAAGTCAAAAGGGAATTTTTAAGTCGTCAATTCTTAAGCAAAGTTCTGTCACGTGAAGTGATACCATTTCGAATTGATTACTACATAAAAAAAATCAACAATGTCCCCTAAATTCAGTAACATTTTAACTTTATTCTCTGAAGAAGTTATGAGTAGCAACTAATTAAATATGTTAACAAAATTTTAAGTAGAAACTTAAGCAACGAGAATACACTTAGAGAAAGGAAGTTCGATGGCTCCGCTATTCTTGATACTTCAAAAGACGAACTCATAGGGTACCCGGTACTGCTAAAAAAATATATTTTGAAGGTTATTTTGAGATTGAAATATCGGGTTGGTGAGTTTAGACTATGACTAAAATTTAAGGAAAAATCGTCAACGAAATTTTTTAGTATGATTAATATAATACCTAATGCTTCATTTTCACGGTTCTCCTAGAAAGTTCGTTTTTGAGTTGCATGCTTGCAAAACAAAAAGATTTCTCAATTGTTGTTTTACAGATTGCTGGACAGTATTACAAAGGAAAACCAGAACGGAATTTCTTGATTGAATTGAAGAAGTTGATGAGGCAGACATTGCTATAAACCAACTACATACACAATAAAAGATAAAAAAACATTCAACACCTTTCTTGAGACTGTTCCGGTGCTAAAAAAGTTAATAAAGATAAATTTTACCATTGACACTTGTAAGTATGCAATTAAATTTATGCTTTTTTTTACATAAGTTTTGATTACTTTCACATTTAGCACAGATAAATGTCTCTAAATTTAGGAAAATAACTGACCTAGTGGATATTATAAAAGACTTGACTACAATTGATGACTTACCTCAAATGAAATTCGTAAGTATTGTTCTTGAGAAATTTCATATGTTGTATATTCATACTAATGTTTTCAAGTACATCAGGTCCAATTGCTGGAACGATCATATTATATTGATGCTGTTTTACGTGACATTGTTAAATCATTTGGAAAAGATGTTCAAAATTATAAAATCATTGGATCTCATGGTGATGGACGCGTAGATTTTATATCAAGCATGCGAATACAAACTAGGGAACGGGTTGTTAAGTCCGAACGAAAATTCAATAATGTAACACAAATGTAGAAAATATAAAGTACGCGTATACTTAATAAAATAAACTACTTGAAAATTTTAACACAAACAAGTTAATTAACGGGTTTACTAATTTACGCGTTATAATTGAGATTAGTTGGTGTTAGGGTTAGTATAGGGTTAGGGTTAGGTGTTAGGTGATTTGTCACCGGCGTGACACTGGTGATGTTTCAATTTTTATTATATTTTTGAGGGACAGAATTTTTTCGGTGGGTGATTCTTATTTGTCACTCATTGGGATGTTATAAATAAGCATAATCAATTATACCAGCCAATCATAGCGTGGGGGGTAAATTAGTAGACTCGCTAATTAACGTGGTTGGTTATTAATAAAAAAGCTATTTGAAAATCGAACACAATCAAGTTAAGTCATTCGTTTATTAATTAATTAATTAATTATACTAATAAAATCAAAATTAGAGATTATTAAATTAATATAACTGTGCGAAATAATATATACAAACAATAAACTTTATGAAGTATAAATTTTAATCGTTTTGAGTAAATTTTTGTAAATGGGTTCGTAAAAATATATATAATCGATATATCTATACGTATAATTGAACTGAAACAATAATCTCATTGAAACAGTACCATCCATTTTGATTGTCTTGTTATCATTACTTCAATTATTTTTATATTTCAAGATCTAACTATAAAGATTGGAAATCAATTTGATTTATAAGATCTTATAATCACTAAGATTGAATATATTTACTTCAATAAAGTTCTTCACTCACAATCAAACCAAAGTCCACTATATAATGAACAACCAAACCACTAATTCTAATATTCTTTGAAAGCATAATGAAACAAATGAACAATGTAAAGAACATTTTGCACATGATCACAAAAGAAAAGAAAAAACCAAGATCATAAAAAAAGTATGTAAATAAAAAAAGAAAAAAATTCAATAGAAAATGCTAAGAAATGTAAGATTTATCTTAGAGTAAAAGTGAATGTAAATGTGAAACACGCTTTTGCAATAAATAAAATCATAATGAATTAATAAGAAAGAATCCAAGAGATAATGCTAACTCACCTATACATAATAGAATACTCTCAGTTACTACTATCAGCAAGAAAGAATAGTTTATTACAAAAATTTCACAATAAAATGGCAAATATTAGATATGATTTTTGTCTTGTTTACAACAAGTAAATATAATAATAATGATTATCAAGAAAATGAGTTAGCATTACTATATAAAAAGATATTATTAAAAAAGTTTTCTGTAAGAATAACATAAATTTTGGTAATATAATAGAGGAAATAAAAGAATTCATAAGGATCAAAGAGAGGTTATTCATATAAGTTTTATGGTAATATTAGTATATTAACTTTAAAGATATTAAAATAAATACAGAAAAAATGTTATAAACTTTCTCTAAAACATTTAAGAATCTACAAATAAACTTTTACAACATTTATCATAATTAAAATACTATTGATATAGTATCAATTAGTATAATTTAGTAAGTAAATTAGGGATTTTATTGTATAATATGATCAAGATATTAAAGTATTAATATGATTAAAAGAAAACAATATATACTATAAAAATATTTTGATATTCTCTAATTCTTATTTGCAAATAGATCTATTAATAATTAGCTTAAATAAGTTCATAATAAATCAATAGATAAAATATTAAATGATAAAAAATTCAGAAAAACAAGTATAATATTTATTTATATTATTTTTATATTTATCATAATATAAAATAATATTATTAATGATATACTTAATCATATTATCACTGTAGAATTCTTTAACTTGGGGTGGTTACGTTATCAAGTCTTTACTCAAAGTTTTCTAGTTATAACTTATTGCAATCAAAACATTAGAATCTGCTTAACTTTTAACTTTATTAAATTTACGCGTTAGATTTAAATAAATTTATCAAGTATGAAGGCTTGAAAGATAAGATTATAAATAATTTAATTAAAAAATTTGGATAATGAACTCAATTACAAATAATGTATAGAGATCACATCAGACTATATGAAGACATAAAGAGGCAGAAAGATATAAGTTTTGAATGATTTCTTTATTAATATTGAAACTCATATTCGTAAGAGAGTTAATTTACAATATAAGCAAAAAGTCTATTTATTGTACAAATTTCTTTTATTATGGCTAACTAATTACTATGTTATAAACTAACTAAATTAGTAAAATATATGTAAATAAATATATTGAGAATAATAAAAATACGTAAAATAATAAAAATATAAAATATAATAAAAATAATAGTAAAATTTAGAATATTAAAAATAAGTATAACACTAAATATTTTTAGATTTTATTTAATTTGTAAAATTAGAATTATCATTAGTATTTAAAAGATCTTTAAAATTATATAGATCTTTCGTATTTTTAGAATTTGCAGAATTTTCAGTATTTTTAGAATTCTAGATTAAGAGATTGTTATATTGTATCATCTATGTGACTTCATTATGATTGATCAATTGCTTCATTGACAATATATAAAATAATAAATATTTTTTATTATAATTAAAGATTAAAAGTATTTTTATCAATAAATTTTATATATTTAGATATATAATGAGAATATTTTTAACTTTATATCTATACAGTTATGTTAGTCTTTATTAAAAATATAATAAAAAGATTATGCTACTAAATATTTTAGATATTTAATCTAATACAAAAATAAAATCTTATCTAAAAATATAAGAAAATATAAGTATTTTTTGAAAAAAATTAAACTTTATATTCAATTTTTTATATATTATTACCATAAATTTTTTATTCAGATTAATTAATTTGATTATTTAAAAAAAATAGATTTTAAGTTTTTATCATCTTATTAGAATTTTAATAATAAAAAAATTTTTACTTAATTTATAATATTCTTTTATAATTTTAATAGTAATAATTATAATATGAATATATAATTCAATTAATAAAAACTTATTTATAAATTAATAAATATAAGTTTAATGAAATCACCTATTATTCGGTTCAAAAAATATCACTATATAAAATATTCAGATTTCTTATAAAATTTTAACTTAAAGTCCTAAAGAATAGTTTATAAAAGAATAGTTTAGTCAATACTTTATAGTAATTAGATTAATAATCAAATATTCTTTTGTATTTTGTTGAATTAAATTCAATAGTTAATTAGTACAAATCAATCCAAAATATAATGAATTAATATTATACAATCATGACTTTTCAGATAAAATTTAATATCCTATAATTTAACAATATGTATTCTTTTTCACTAAAATAATATTACATATTTGAAAAACTTATAGATTTATACTAATAAATATATGTTAAAAAATATTCAACCTATTTGAATAATAAATCAACCTTATAATTAAATAATATTAAAATAATAATCAACTGTACTATTATTTATAATAAATTTAGCTAAATATACAAATTTTTTACATGTCATAAAAATATTAATAGACTAAAAATTTTAGAACCAATTTAGCACCTTTTAAATTGATTTATTTTAACCTAAATTATTATACTATCTTTTAAATTCTTATCAAATAACTTTCTAAAATTAAATATAATATAAGTCATATTGTAGTATTTAAGCATCAAATCAAATATTTTGCTTAAAATAATTATATTATCAAATGATAGTTTAAGAAATTTGTTAGAAAATGATTCACTATTAGTAATATTTGATTTCTTAATATTTTGTGAATTCTTCTAAAATCAGCGAATTTCATCAGAAGAAAATTTATTTGTATTTAAAAGAAAATTAATCAAAAACTGATTGTTTATCAATTTAAGCCCTTTTATTTCAATACTATTAAAACTTGTAATACTATCAATTTGAATATCAAATATCAATTGATGCATTAGTTTAGATTCAATTTTCTGTTGCTATTCAATAAATAATCTAAAAATTATTCATAAATTAGTAAATCAATTTATTCAAGAAATTCTTAAAAATATCTAATATTTTATTTATATATATTTAAGAAAATACTAAAATGCATATAACAGCATATAATTTATTAAGCAATAATATAAATAGAAAGAAAAGTGAAGATTTTGACATGATTTTATTATTTTTATGAATATATTTAATCGACTTCACCATCTCCATTAATCTTCAATATGCTTTATGTAATAGATTTAATTTTACAATTTAGCTTACTAAAATTATACAAATTCTTATAAAATGTGTAAGAATCTTTTTATTTACAATTAAAAGATATTTTTAAAATAAAATAGTGACATATATAGTAAAATAAAGAGAGGGGGGTATTCACTACTGATTAATCATAAAATTAGAAAAATTTTTTCTTTTATGAATTTTACCTAAAATTTGATTCAGATCAAAAGGAATTTAAAACTCATTCTTTTTTTAAATTTTATTTAAAAAATTTAATGTTAAAATCCTTTTATTAATTCAAATTTATTTTATTATGCATTATGCAATATCTAAAAATAGACAATATTTTAGATTGATTGTAATATATTTTATAAGGTTAAAATATGACAAATATAATAATTTAGACTATTTTATATCATTTTATTTTATAATCATTTTTGTAAAATATCTAAATTGTAATATTTCTATTTTAAAGTATTTAATAATGCTTAATTAATTTTTACATAATGAACCAATCATCAATATTATCTATTTTGATAAAATTATATTGCCAATTTTCATAATTTATTTTATTTTTACATTTATGATATGATACTAGGATTGAAATATATCTACATATTTTTCTAATGATTAGTACATCATATGAAATAAGAATTAAAACTACATGAATATTCTTTTCTTCAAAATGTTTATATATTTTATCTATTATTAATCTATTTTAAAAATATTCTAATTCATTTACAATTAGCATTAAATAATAATTTATTTTACTTTGCTTGGTTTTGGTAAAAGACTAAGAGTCAGTAAATTTTCATATTTAAATTAGGTATTATGTAACAAATTGTATATAGTAGTATATATTACTCTAATACTATAAATAGTATCACTATATAATTAGAACTAATTGAAATTTAACATAAGAATTAGCTATTTCATCTTGAAAAAATTTGTCAAATTTTTTTTAAAAGATTCTTTTAGCATCTATCATACTTTATCATCATATATATCAGTCATAATATTATTAAAATATTGATGATTTGTCTATTGTTTTAAGCTAATTTCAAAATTAGACTAATAATATATAGAAGTGAGTTATTATTATATTTTAGAAAATGAAAAGATTAAAAATTAAATTAATGTTCAATTTATCAATACAATCTTTTGAGATAATAAAATATTGCAAAATCATATTTTGTAAATTGATAAATTGAAAAATTCTATATGTTAATATTTCATTATAGTTAGTATATTATTCTGTTAAAAATTCACTACTTCCTATTTTTGATATAACTTATAATATTTAAAATAAAGAACAAAATGGTAAAATCAGTTATTTAATTCAAATGCTTTTTTCATCAAGTATATTAAATTTAAAAAATTTCTAAATTTATTACTTTTGATTTCTATTAGAACTAATTTATAAATTTTATTAATGTTTTAATTACAGATTCTGTAATATTGAATCTTATCTGAAATAATATGATCTAAAGTAAAATTATAAAAATCAGCTATCAATTGATTTTGTATTTGGTAAATTTTGAAATAACTTGTAAATTAGTAATGCATAATCTTCAAATTATCATCTTCAGATTTACCTATAATATAGTTTTCTTTAGTAATAAATTTTAAAGATTCTAAAAATTAATCAATTTTTGTTTTAAAATCATTAGAAGGATTTATTCTAGATTTTAAATGATTTGTATATTTTCTTATATATCTTTAAAATAAAAAGTAGAATTAAAATCTTCTTGATATTTATCATTAAATTTTTATTTGATGATTTTTACAATTTGTCTAATTAAAATCAATGTTAATAATTTTTCTATTTGGGGACTTTGCAATAGAAAGGGAGGAAACTCCAAAAAAATTAAAATTTTAGTTTATAAGCCAAAAATGTTCTAAATACTATAATTTGTTCAGATTTATTATTAACTCATTTTTTATTTTTTTTTGAGTTTCCTCCCTTTTTATTGCAAAGGCCTCATTTTATCTTGTATTTTTAATTAATGAAATGTATCTGAAATAGAACTTTGTAAATCTTGATATTTAACTTATTATGAGAGGTTGATAGCCTAAAAGTAGATATATTTTCTTTACTAGTTAAACTACTAATCAATCTACTTCTTCTTTACAAAAAGGTATATTAGAAGATTTGAGAAGTAGAAATATTTTTTTTATTAATTAATCTAGTAATTGATCTATTTTTTCTACAAAAAGATGTATTATAAGATTAACTTAATAATAAATTATCATTATTACATATTTTAAAAAATTAATTTTTTTCAGTTTATTTTTTTTTATAATTGAAAAATTAAGAAGAAAATAAAAATTTAAAATAAAATTATTTATAAAGATGATTTTAATTGAATTTTATATTTTTTAAAAAAAAGTGTAATAGTTTTGCAAATATTTATATTATTTAAACTATTTTTTTTTTTTGAATAAGTATAAACAAATTTTCTTTTTAAAACAATTTTAAATTAAATTTAATACTTATAATTATTTTTATTAAGTTTGCTTTAATTTAATGTATTTATAATTGTTTTTAAATCTTGTATTAACTTAATGCATAATAAAAGTATTATTTTTGATTTACTTATTTTAATTTAATATATCAATAAATTATTTCTAAATCTTATAATAATTTAATATATGATAAAGGTATTATTTCTAATTTACTTTAAGTTAATTTTGATTTAGTGTATAGTCTCTAACGAAAAGAATAGCAGAAAGTTTTTTTTGAATAATAAAGAATTTAATAAATAACTTTTAAAATTTTTTTATTCTCAAATGCTTTTAATTAAGAAATTATATATTCAAATAATTAAAATATAAAAGGTATTCTTCTTTTCTATCAATCTGGATTTAAATACAAATTAAAATACTAAACAATTAGGAAGTTAGCCTTTCTTCATATTAATTTAACTTTATGCTTTCTATTTCCTACCTTTTTAATTAAAATATATTGTTTCTATTGTAAAATTTTTAGCTAAATATTATTTTATTAATGGATAAAACTTATTAATATAGTAAAATTTTTGTAATTTTAATTTAATGATCAAACACTCAAATTTAATCTTATTTTACAATCACAAAAATTTTATTTATATTAAAATATGCATTGCAGACTTTAAATAAATACATATAGCATTCAAACTAGTAATACAAGAAAACATTATGTAATTATTTATATAAATCCTTTTAAAAAAGAATTAATTATATGTAAAAGTTTACACTGTCATTTTTTTCACATTGATAAATTATTTTTGATTACTTTAAGTTTTTTAATATATAATTAAAGTATAAATTACATTGATAAATTATTTTCAATTTATTTTAAGTATTATATTAATTTAATGTATTATATGATATAACTATTTAAATTTATTATCAGTATATAATATATATAAAAATTTATATAAATAAACTTGATTTTTTCACTTTTTAAAAAAATAATTTCAACTCAAATATTATTCTTTTTAAAATCAAATTTTATTTCTACTATTAAATTTTATTCTTTTTACAATTTTCTTTTTATATAAATATCATCAAAATGTTAATAAAAAAATTATCACAAGAATAAAAAAAATGTAAGTTAAATTTTATCAATCAATCAACCAATTTTTCAAATAATAAACTGATTTTTTTTACTTTTTATATTAAAATCTCAATCACTATTAAAATTAAAAATATGTTAATAACTATCAAAATTAGCTGATGAAAGAAAAGAATATAAGTTGAATTTTATTAATCAATTAATTAACCAGTTTAGTTTTTAAAAAATAAACTGATTTTTTATTTTTTATAGAATCTCATTATCATCAAAATCAAAAGCATGTTTACAATTATCAAAATCAGCTAATAAAGAAGAAAAATATAAATTAAATTTTATTAATCAATCAGTTTAGTTTTCAAATACTAAACTGATTTTTTACTTTTTATAATAGAATCTTAGTCACCATTAAAACTAAAAACATATTCATAACTATTAAAATCAAATGATAAAGAAGAAGAATATAAGTTAAATTTTATCAAATAATCAGTTCAGTTTTTCAAATAATAAACTGATTTTTTTACTTTTTACAATAGAAATACAATTATTATCAATATCACTAAAATGCCTCTAAAAATTAAAATTAGCCAAAGAAAAACTAAAATATAAATTGAATTTTATTAATTAACCAATTAATTTTTTAAATAATAAACTGATTTTTTACTTTTTTATAATAGAAAAAGATAAAACAAATTCACATAATATCATTTGAGAATGAGCTGATTTTTTAGAGTATATATTAGTTATAATATATTATTTTTATATTGATACTAAATAACTTTTCAAATTATAAAAGTAGATTTTAGAAGAAATGCAAAACAATATAAGAAAATTTGGCTTCCATTAAAATTTTGATGACAATTAACAGCAAATACTTTAGCTATAATTGAATTTAAGATTCTTGATGATTCAAATAATTTAAAATCAAATATATTATTTTAATTTATTTTTATTCATAATTTTATATTAACAATATATTTTTTTTATTAAAAGTTGAAAGAAAAACTTGCTGAATTTATCAAAAGAATTAAGAAATTGAAGCAACAAAATTCTGATCTTTTAAAATAAAACTGATTTCTTAAATCAATGAGAAATTTAGTAAGAAAACTAAAGATCTACAAGTGAGATAAAAATTCATATACTAATATTTTATATTTACAATAATTAATTTTCTTTTACTCTAAATACTCAGTAATTGCTAATATTATTTGCTAAAAATCAGCGAAATATATGAAGAAAATTGTCTAAAATCATTATTGCTATATTCAGCATAACTATTCTTAGCAATTAGCTGAAGTTTATTATTTTCTTTATTTAATTTAATATATTTCAAATTTATTTAATATATTTCACTAATATTCTTTTTTAGCTAAATATTTACTTAAAAAAGTATTTAATTTTAATGCTACATTATCATTATCTTAAATGCAAATAAAAATAAAATACAATAATAATATGTAGTATTATGACTGATCACATTCATTTAATGCTTTAAAATGATCAAATAAAATACAACTTAATTTGATTTATGATACTAAAATTAAAGTGAATGTTATAACTGCTTAAAAATATGTAACTAAAAACAAAGAATATACTGAAGTCAAAGAGGATTTTATTCATTGTTAAAGAAATTAAAGACAATCTTATAATAGATAATGATAATTGATAAATTTTAAACAATTTAGATGTAAAGTATTAATTTTATTATATTTACATTTTTTTTGATCAATTCAAAGTAAGAACAGATTAATTTAATTATTTATCTTTATATTTTTTAGACGATTTTAAAGGGATAAAGAATCAATTTTATTATATTTACATTTTTTTAAGCAATTTAAAATAGAAACAGTTGATTTTATTATTTATCTTTATATTTTTTTTGATAATTTTTTTAGGTGATTTCAAAATAAATAGATTATATTCTTATCATATTTTATTTATTTATCAATATTTAGGATGATTTTAGGAGATTTTAGAAAGGAAACAAATCATATTTTTATTATTTTATTATTCTATTTTTTTAATAAAAATTAATCAGTAGATTTTAGTAATATTTTGTTATATTTTTGCAAATTTATATTAGAATTTATTCTTAATAAAATTTTAATATTTGATAAATTTAATAAATAAAATATACTAATTTTATATACTTATTTATACTAAATTACTTATCTAATTAGAGTCAATTAACATCAATTGACGTCTAAATTATTATCAAATTAATACTGAATTGAGGTTAATTTTAGATTGATTTATGATTGAATTGCTTGTCTGATTGAAGTTGATTGGCATCAATCAGCATCTGAATTGTTACTAAATTATAGGTGCGCTACCAACGTTGGGTAAGTTACTGAGATTCGCCATATTTCAGATTCTGAGAGAAAATGAATATTTCTTTTATAAAAAAAACGAACGTATTTTTATCCCTTATATGTATGAATTTTATGTCACATGTAATGACATAATGCCGATCAAATCACGTGGGTGACGACGTTTATTGATATGTAATAACGATAAAATAATTTATAATTTCAAATTATCTAAATGTTCCATGCAAAATAAACAATTACAAAGATACTGTCTTGTCCCTAGATCCAGCAAACAATGTATCCAGGAATAATCCCAAATTATACGAGCATCTGCTTTATTTTTCATGACAAATTTATAAGGTGTTGTACCCTAAGTATATAGGTTTGGGTTATTTTGTTGAAGAGATGCATTGGAAGAATTTTCATAAACATACCTTCACATCTTTCGAATATCAACCACATTCTATCTTTAGAAATGGTCAGTAGGTCACCATTAATGTATGTGATTGTAATGTATTTGGTAATTCTTTTCAAGTTGATGTACATATAATCTAATCACTGCACGTTGCCTTAATTAATATTGGAAAAAGAAATTAATAAATAGATAGATATAATAATATCCCTCTCTAACTTTAAGAAATCTAGTTCAAGTGATACCAAACCTTACAGACACTTATCACCGACACTAATGAGTTCAATCCATGTCCATACCAACAAATAAAAAAAAGTGAAGATTTTTAAATAAAACAATCCCTTGCAATACATCTATACAATTTTCCTACAATTTAGCAATTTCAGGCCAAGAGTATGTTGTAATAAGTGTTCTTCAAAGGGTAAAGTTTGTACCAAACTATTGGACGTGGAACTCGAATGAACATAAGATTGTCTACTTAAAAATTCTCGGTCTTTTCAAAATTTTCTATATCCGTTTGAAATACCGTTTTATTTTTATAAAAATATTTTAAATGAAGGAAGACTGCGCCTTTCTGAAAAATCTATTTTATATTAGTTTACTTTAGGTTACTTTTAATAATTTTACCTAAAATTTAAAAATTTAAACATAATTTTTACCAGAATTATGAACACATATTATCGCACATATTTTGAGATTTACCATCACATATTTCTGGACACCCTATATTTTACAATAAGTGGTAACCCTATATTTACAATAAATTGAGATTATCAAAAAAAAAAAAAAAAAAAAAAAATTCAGTTAAAAAATGCTTTTCTTATCAAATTGCCAATTATATACAAACTTTCAATTAAAATCTAATCTATTTATCAGCTCACTATGTTCGAAACGTACATTTAATACATCTGGTACATTATTATTAAATTCAAAAAGAGCAGTATTTCGTAAACGAAATTCAGTAGGCCAAAAAACGCGGCAACCACCCACAAAACAAACCTTACCAAGATATCATGGAAGCAATACACCGAGCGGCAGTTTTAGCGTAGATAAATTCAAAATTAATAATAATTTAAAATCGCTAAATTCGACAAGGCAACAAAAACGTCAAATTCCGACAAATAAATATATTAAACCTTCAATTCCAGTGTCAAAAAAAACGCGTGGCCATATTCCAGCAAAATTTAAATTATTACCAATTGAAAGTGATGTGAAATTAACCGAAAACAAACACCAGAACGCTTCAGAAAACACCACAAATGATTTGTCAAACAAACAAAAATCTTCGCGACAAGAAAATTTAGAGTTATTAAATCTAAAAGGAAAATCTACTAAATTGGACTCTCTTCATCTTGAGCATTTAACATTCGAATCGATGAATTTAAGACAAGAAGTCTTAGAAGCAATTAGTCAAGGACCATTAAAAGAAGTTGACCCTTTACGACCGACAGAAATTCAAGCTTTAACTATACCAGAAATTTTAAATTCTGAGAGGCAGCATATTTTATGTGCAGCTGAAACCGGTAGCGGTAAAACTTTAGCTTATCTGTTGCCTATCATTAATAAAATTAAAGATCAAGAAATAAAAGCACGACCATTTCCTTCAATGATTGATGGAAACGAGGACAAAAAGTTAGAACAAACACTATTAAAATCATCCATAAGACAATTAAATCGACCTAGGGCCATCGTTCTTTTGCCATCAAGAGAATTAGTTGAGCAAGTTCTTTCAGTTTCCAAACATTTGTCTCATTTTGCGAAATTTCGATCTATAGCAATCACCTCTCACAAAAATCGTCGATTTGTACGTAAAACACTTTTAATGCCAACGGATTTAGTTGTAGCAACTCCAGCAGGGTTAATAGAATACATTGAAGGGAAGAATATTTCATTGTCAGAAACTCGTTATTTGGTTATCGATGAAGCCGATACGATGTTTAATAAAGGATTTGATGAAGATGTCAGCTCAATTATTGAACAAGTTAAACGTTCAAACTTAACACAAGATAATCGTCCATATCAAGTTATAGTGGTAACAGCGACTTTACCGAAAACTGTTAATGAAATGTTAAGTAAAGAGTTACCGTTTATGAAACGTATAACTTCACATTCTTTACATAAATCTTTACCAAATCTTTCACATAATTTTATTGATTTAAAACAATTTAATTATAATAAACTTGAAGCTATCTTACAAATCTTGAAAACCTATTCTACATCTGCATCAACTATGATCTTTTGCAACAGAAAACTAACGGCCGAGCGATTAGAAGCGTTCCTTCACTCAAAAAGCTTACCAGTGATAGGATTATATGGAGACATAGACGATAGAACAACTAAATTAGAATCATTCCGAAATCAAGAGCCTCACGCTAAAATTCTTGTATGTACGGATCTTGCTTCCAGAGGTTTTGATACTACTTTTGTAGATCATGTGATACTTTTTGATTTCCCCACCACTGTCGTGGATTTTCTCCATAGAGTTGGTAGGACTGCTAGAGCCGGAAAACGTGGTAAAGCAACGTATTTTATTTCAAAGAAAAATCGAGAATTGGCTGAAAGGATTAAAAGAAATATAAGAGATAGAAGGGTTTTATCGTAACTTTTTGGTGTAACAAATCACGTGGTATGACATTCACTCGACATTCCCAAATAAATTATATCAGGCATTTGAAATGGTATCTATTAAAATTATTTTTAAACATAAACCTATAATAATGATGAATAATGATAGTTTTACCTTCTTTATTTGCTATTTATATTAAATATTATATCAGATCTTTACTTGGTTATTAATTTCAAGTCTTTATTAAACCATTAATTAGCTACATCTTTTTAGATATTTTTCTTTATTAGTATCAAGTAAATTTTTATGATTTTGTTTGCTTTAAAATTTGTATTGTAAAATATTGGTGTATTTTTATTTAAAAGGTTAGGTTAAAATATAAATTAATAATTATTTGCATCTGAACGGGTTTGTCGATCATATGAAATTTAACGAAAAATGGTTTTTCCGATATTTTATAAAATTAATAAAAAGAAATCATACAAAATTCTTTTATTTTATTTTTTTTTCTTTTTCGATGTTAGAATGGATTGGTGGTCGCGCTTTTTAACCATATTTCAAGTTGTTCCTCAGTTAACCCTTGTATATCGCCACTACACATTACGGAGCGTTCTGGCTTTCCACAACAATCATACTTCTTATATGTGGCGGTGAAACTAAAAAGAAAATGAAGTTAGTACTTCCACAATTGGAAGAGTACTAAGTATGAACGAACTCTTCGACTTTCTAAACTGTCTAATGATCCTCTCAGGAAGGCGAAAAGGGAGATTCACTCCAACACAAGGAGGGTATACTTCACTTCCCCAGTACGTAGGAAGGGTAGATGCAACCCGAAACGGAAGGTATGCGCATCCCGCGAACGAGATGGTAATGTGGTAACACTTCAAGCCTTCCTGCAAAGAAGAAGCGGTAACATTCCACGAAGGGAAAGGTAACATCCCATGAAGGGAAGGTAATAAAGTTCTACGAAAAGAAATTACTAGATTCAAAAAAGTTTGAAAATACCTTGTAAGTCAGACATTTCGTCGTTTGGAGAAAAGTTTTATTTTTTTCACAGATTAGAGTGTCCAGGATTTGTTGATCGCGATTTATATACATCCGTAACATATCACGCGATTTAGGTCATCACGCCAACAGTTACGTAATATCAACGTTTGACCGCATTCACGCGATTTTATGTAGTCATGTGATATTATTTCGTGATGTAACTGCGCCATATCGATCATATATAATAATACCTCATACATATGATTGTTATACAAATTTCCTTTTATATAATTTACGTTACACGTGCCTTGTAAAGGAAATTTGGTCAATTTCGATTTTTTGCGAACTCTATCACTAAAGATGGAAATGATCGTCGTATTACGTGATTGTATAAATTATAAATTTATAATTCCGTCTAAAATTAAAATTTTACACCTTTATAACAATCAAACCTTTATATAATCATCATAAAATGGCATAGTATATATTATCAAAAAATGATCTTTCTGATATTTGTTTCACATATTAAAAACGTTTGCTTTATTATAATTTTTTTTAATAAATTTATTTATGTATATATTTTAGATTTTTTTTTTTTTTTTTTTTTTTTAACGTGCGGTAGCTTTGCACAATCTTTATTAAAAGTAAAGTAAAAAGGATTACAAATTACAAATGAGAGAGTACAAAAATTTCTATCTAGTCAAGACTAAATCAAAACCAACCTTGCACCGTTCTAGACTAACCTACCCTAATTTAATTTAAAGTAGGTTCAACCATCCAGTATGGGGGCCTGGTTACTACCGATCCAAAAATTTGACCAATGCGAACCAAAAAGGAATGAATCATGAAAATAAGGAGGGATAGAAAAGGTATGAGGGGTGGAGTAAGGAAAGCCAGTTGCTACTGTATTTTCTTTACGATCTTTGAGGGACAAGTTGTGTTCATCTTCAAATTTTTTCAGGGTGGCACATCGATCGAGCCAAAGAGCTTTGATTTTCTTATGTGTGAAGTGGTATGTTGAGGAAAGTAGACCACGGACGAGTGATTTATTATTAACTATTTGATGTAATTTCGTTGTAAGCACGGACGGAACAATGCCTTTTATAAAGTCAATAAAGTTAAAAGAGGTGTGTGCAGGATTAAGGTTCCAAATATCCATTGAAATGATGCTTGCAATATCAAATTGATGATTAAGTTCAGACAAATGCTGGGAGAGGAAGGCGATAGTGTCTAATAAGATGTCGTTGACTTGTTGTAAAGTATGTTGGCAAAGCCAGATGTGATCGAAATTCTCCAAGCTAGTAAGGCATTTAGGGCAAGGCCATGAAGGATCGTATAGCTTAGGGTGACGCATTTTAAGTACCTCAAGTGAAGGAAGGAGTTCAAGCAGGAGTTTGACTTTAAATTTTCTTATGGAGGAGGCCTTATATGATGTGACAGAGTCACTTTCATTATCATTGAGTACGAAGGCAGTATTAATCCAGTCTACCTTTAGTGTTGAATATTTTTTAAAATGTGGAAGTAGTTGAATGTTGTGAAAGTCAATGGAGTTGAGGATATCTTTGATAAAATGTCGTGGAGGTGTCAGAACAATCTGGTTACTATAATGGAGAGTATAGTCGAAACCTAATTTTGATTGTATTAGATTTATCGGTGGACTTATTTCTTTAGCAAGTCGGTCAACTTCATTATTATAATGGTCGTCAGCATGAGCTTTGACTTTATAGAATGTGATTTCTATATGTTTTTCTTTGAGCTGGCGGAAGAGTGAACACCAAATAGGATAATTTGAAATTTTGAAGATGGGGTTGTATGTAGGGGCGCAAGTGAGAAAATACTTCATTTTTGAAAAAGAGGCTATGGTGACTAAAGAATCTGTGAAAATGTCAATATTGGAGTTGGGGGTGAAACATAAATTGCAGCTAAAACCGCTACTAATTCAGCTAGAGAGGAAGATGGTTGGGGAAGGGTAATAGAAGCATTGAAGGAATGAAGAGGCACTGATGGATCGACTTGTAACCAGGCAATTCCCATACGAGATGAGGACCTACCTAGATTAGAGAGAGAACCGTCAGTATAGAACGAAAGGTTAGTTGATTGTGAGAATAAAATCGAAAGACTATCTAATTGAG
>CAJVPP010000481.1:0-31335 GCA_910592005.1 Funneliformis mosseae
TATGTATTAATTTATAAACATAAATAAATTTACTTTAAAATTACTTACTTTAATTTACAGAAACTTTAAATATAAAAGTTGATGAAATAAGTAATTAATTTATAAATTTTATTTTTTATATACTGTATATAAATTTATTCATTACAATATTTAACTTTTATCAAACATTTATATAAATAAATTGAAATTTATGAAAGTTATATATTAAAGCGTACAAGAATTGTATTAGGATGCATTAGCTTGGAGCGATCAAAATATTACCGTGGCATAGATGGGATGTCTCATTACTAGCCAAATAAGCATGCACAAAAAATTAATTTTATTTGCGATACATTAAAATAAATACAAGTTCAAGACGCAACCCGAATAACCGCATACATAATTAAAAAATGAAAGGCCGATATGGCGAAAACTTTTTATATGCAATTAGGTACTTCGTTAACGTTAATAGAATATAAAAATAATATTTTGTGCGCTCTAAAAAATAGAACACTAGCAATCGGACCCAAAGCTCTCCCGAAAGCATTGACTGCTCCTATTCTTTGGCTCCGCTAAATTGTACATTAATGCTAATATTTTTCTATCACTAATGTGAATACAGAATTTCCAATCTACAGATTCGATCTCTACCAGATTTCGGAAATCTCATATATGCCGATACAAAGCTCATCTACAGTCTATTTCCAAGACCGCTAAGGAATTTCTTTCGACTAAGTAGAGCCCCAGTGATTTTTATTACAATACTGCGCCAGAATTCGACGTGGAAATGATTAGTTGCATATTTTCGAAAATCAGATGATGGAAACCCACGGAAGTATTATTGCACCGATACGACAGAGATTTTCTGGCGAATGTCAATAGCAATATGTCTGAAAAGCTTGCTTGAAACATCTAGTGGAAAATTCGAAAAGCAATGATATTCTTCTAGAACCTGATATACCCCGCGTGATCTTGGAATCGGTAAGTAATGATTGCATCACGAAGTTCTGGATCAATGATGAACCGATATTTGCTGGAAAGTACGGAGGGAAATATTTTATTCTATGGGTCGTGATGTGTCTGTATAATTTACAATTGTGCAAGCTCACGCAACTGGAAAGCGCCTTCTCGCTTCATATTTTGTATTTCCATAAACCCGTGTGGAATTTTAAGAAAGACAAGTTTGATTAGTATTTATATATAAATCCAGTTAACGAATAATAAATTGTTTACTTCATATATATCCTGAATCCAATAATCGAAATTTTCGTCCATAGAATCATCACGTAAGTTTCTTATCGTGGAATCCGGTCAATTGATATTCCATACATTGCCTATAAAAAAAAATAATAGATTAATCCAGCAATTAATTAATAACCCAAATTTCAACCGAAAGTCAGATTGACAAGATCTGTCAACCCTAATAGTGTTGGACGAGAAAGAAAATATACTGTACTACGGCTATGAAACGACTATAATTCATTTCCCATCACCGGCGTGACTAAGCTTTTTTTTCCAATGGGAAGTGTTAAAAAAAGGTAGTGAGGGAATTTTTCTTAATATCGAGCAATATGATAATGTGGAATCTCCTTAGCTTTGCTTCATATACGGACTTGCTATATCTCTACAAAACCATTTTATAAATGAAGCTGGCGATTCTGTGCCAAGTCCAGTTATGAAAAAGAATTAGGAATGATTCCGCTACACAATGATCATCGAATAAAATTTCATCGTCGGTCATAGTTCTAAGAATCAAATTCGGAAATTACGATCACGTAAGACAATTCTGAGTTAATGGATTCGAATTATATGGATCACATAAAGAAATGGCCAAATATTCTGATACATACGAAAAAATCATTTTTGATACATATGTATCTTAAATTTCTTATTAATTAAAATACATGATCCTACTTGAAGCTGTGACATATAAATTGCTACAGGATGGTTCTATATTAATGCCTGCAGAAGTATACTAACACCTATTCGGCTTAATAAAATAAAAATGGTCGTCATTTATACTTATAAGACATGCAGTAACAACATTACCTTAGTAAGACGATAAATTTACACTTCTATGATACTAAAAAGATTAATATTTATTTCTTCTTCACATTTTTATTCTAAGTTTACAATAAAAAATATTTCGGCATATTTTATATTTAAAAATTGGTTCAACCACAGAATAAAAATAAATAAAATAAAAAAAAAAACTGTAAAAAAGAAATAACATACTTTTCTAAAACAAAATTTACAGCAAAAGTCGTAGTAAACGAAGTGAGCTGTAAAAAAAAAAATAAAAAAAATAATCTTATTTATATATCAGATCTTATCGTACATCCCGGTTTAGGATTAAGGCCACCTTTAAGTTAAGGATGCTATGACTAATCACATGACAATGCCACATTACTACTTAATAAGACTGAAAAATTGCGTCATTGATCAAGTCTATCGAAAGTTTATACGAAAGTTTATAGGTATGTATTTATACCCAACTATCTAAAATTTTTTTTCTAAAACTTTTCTTCTAAAACTTTCTTTTTCTAAACTTATATTTTAAAATTTTTTCTATAACTCTTTCTAAAACTTTTTTTTACGTTATGAATAAACTTGAACTACTTTTTTCTAATATCAGACGTTTGTCAACTGGAATGGCCAAATCGATGTTGCGTAATAGTAAGTGTTATGGTGTTGTAATAAAATTTATTAAATAAAATTAATTTTTTACTATATGAAAATTAGTGAATTCCGAAGATGTACGTGTTTATACTACAATTGCAGGAATTGGTTGTGGAACGCTTATAGGCGTTTGGAAAATGATCAGGCAAGCTGAAGAGCAGGTTGATAAACGGATCAATAATACTATTGATCAGGTTGATAGACGAATCAATAATACTATTGATCAGGTTGATAAACGGATCGATAAAGCAGAAGAACGGGTTAATAAACGAATAGATCAAGCTGAAGGACGGCTTAATGTTCGGATTGATAATGTTAAGGACGACGTTAATAAACGGATGGACGACGTTAATAAACGAATGGACGACGTTAATAAAGTAGGTTACGTTACTTAATGATTATTCCTTAATAAGTGCAAACTTACCAATTTTAAACATCTCAATTCAAATCTAGAAACTCGATATTATTATTACGGAAATCGTTTACATGAGGGGTAACTCAACCAAAGAAAAAAATGTTCGCACCTAAAATTTCTTACAACATAAGAAAGAAATCGTATTCTTTGCTGTGGATCAGTATTTTTTTTTTAAAAATTGAAGTGATGACACAAAAAAAAAGAAACAAATTTTTACTGCGCGTAATTGTATTTTTTTTTATTATTATTGAGAGAATGTGAATAGGAAAAGGCTAAATATATATTTGCGAGCTTGCATGAAGGGATGGTTAGAAGCAAAACTTTCAGAGCAATGACAGTACTTTTTCTGTATTTAATTATTAATAAAAACCACTGCGACTACTGCTATCGTTATCATTCGTAAACTATTAGAGTGATCAGAGTTTTTTTGATACTAGCTTAGTGCTAGAATTAAGACTGATTTTCTGAGACAAACTATTGACACCTGAGTTGAGAACGATTTCTTTTTTCCACTGGTTCGAAATAACTATGAACTTAACCTAGTACATTAGTTCAACAGTATATTCAGAAGCGTCGCCTTATCTCATCATCAACGCTTTGCTTATGCATCTCATCTAAGAAAGCATCAGTCTCCATATTACTTTTCACTCACGCTTGAAGGCAAGAATTAAACTGTGCTAGAATAATCATCATTTAGCATCTGCCTCAGTTCCAATTTCATGACGCTATCTCTAAGCCCAGCATTCTCGGACATGTGTTTAGTGTTATCTGTCTTATTTTCTATAGCTCCTCAATTCTGGCTTAAAACTCAATATTTTCAGCTTTGTGATTGATGTTCTTCTCTATAAACTGCTTCATTCCTGATCCCTTGCTCAGATTACTCAGCCTCAATAAATCAAGCTCGGATGACATGATCGATAAATATGCTCAAACCTTACTCTCACTTCTTTAAAGGCTTTTGCATTAGGTTTTATTTTATTCGGCAGCCGATTAAAGTATTTCCTAAAAAAAAAAAAAACCTTCACAAATCTATTCTTAACAGAAACTGTATTAACTGTATTATGAGAAATTTTTATATCATTTTAGTGGGAACAATTATTTTTGTGCTCGTGCTATCGATTTTACTTTAATAAAATTTAGAAAATTTCTAAGTCGTCACACCAGATCTCGTAACATATATTGGTTACGTCACTGGTGTCACACCCTCCACCTTTAGTTTTTACTATTTATTTCAGGAACTTAGAATTTTTAGGTGTATTCGTCACTAAATATCCGTCACATGTTTAATTTCTTAATTTATTAATGCCTGCGAAAATAAAGTTAATGCTGGACATGTCATGTGATCCTGTTCAAACACCCTGTGTACAAATAGAAATTGCCTAAAATTTATTAACATTATTTTGTTTCAATATTTTCTCATATTAACTCCTTTTATTATTATAAAGTAGTTAAAATTTTTTAATATGAAGCTTTGTTGTGGTTTGCCTGATTATTGACATAGAAAAATATGCTATTCTAATTATATGAAAAATATTAATTTTTTGAATATATACTTTACATTTCACTAAAAATTTTTAAACTAAAAAAAATTCTTCATATATAATATCTTTTATTTTCATTTTAGATAATAAATTGAGACTAATAATATTCTTAAAATTCTAAGATCTACCGAAAATCTTAAAAGATTTTGTTATGAATTACTAATCCTTTTATAAGTCATTTAATAAATATTAAACTAAGCTTTAAAAAAAATACTAGTATAGTAATTATATCTGATAAACTTACTTTAAATAGTAAATATTGATATATTATTTAACAAATTTTCAAATCAAAATATGTTTTAAAAAATATATTTATATAATAGTTATTGTTATATTAAAGTTTAATATACTTAGATCAGATTAGAGAGAATTATAGTTAAGAACTCAACAAATCAAAGGAACAATAAAATTTTAACTGCCAAACTTTTATATGATGATTTTTTCTCTAATCATTTCTTTTTAAAATGATTAATAAAAAATTATTTAGGCTTAACAATCTATCATTCTACTATAATTATTTAAAAATAAAGATATAAAAAAGAAAAAGTAAAATATTAAATATATATATCATTATTAAGTTTAATAAATTGATATTGTAAAAGTGTCTAAGTTAAAGGTTTAGGTAAAATCTGATTATTATGTTCAATTTAAATCTAAATCTAGATAATGCCTCAACAAAAAAATTCTGAAATATCTAAATGAATCTAATACTACCTAAATCTGAAATTTAATCTAAATTAATTGAAATTCTCTGCAACTTAATTATTATGTAAAGATAAAATATATAATATCATTGATAAGACAAATATAACATATTTGCATTTTACAAAATAAAGACTAATTCAACTACTTCAACTGATAATACTTTATTACCTAATAAAAAGTTAGTGAAAAATCTAAATCAATAGTTTGGAGAATATATATTCAATAAGAAAAATAAATTTCAAAAGATAATTAGAATATGACATATAATATTTTGTTAAGCTTTTTAGTATAAAGGCTTACCAGCAACTCTTGAAAATTACTTAGAAAATTTGTATTATTATGATAGTTTCATAGCTTTAAATAAAATCTTAAAAGGATAAATAAAACTAAACTAAATTAAATATATTGAAGGAAATAAAGTTATCATTTCACTAGGCAATAAAGTTGCTGTGCTAATAAAATTATCAGATCTACACTAAATAAAAATCTATGATCTAATAATTGTCAAGACAATAAAATTGTTATCTAAGGATTTATATAATTGATTAATGGCAATAAAATAGACAAAATGATCTTTTTATAAGATCTACATAATAATAAAATTGACTTTCTAATCTACTAATTAAATCTATCAAAAATTTTACTTATCACAGTATGTAAAAGTTCTGGTAGAAATTCAAGATATTTTTTAAAATATTTAATAATAAAAGCAGGTGAAATTAGTAAACCTTTTTCAAAAAAATAAAATCTTAGATAGAGTAATTCTTTTAATGAATTAATTTGAAATTTTATTTTATATATATCTGATCATTGTCAATATTTATAAAATCTTTGAAATTTATCTAATGAAAGGAATACTAAAGAACTATTAGTAGAAGAAATAGTTTTAGTTTTAAAAAGTTAGTTCAAAAAAAATATCAGCTATTATAACAGATACTAGTTTTAATATTTAAGCTGTATAACAAATTATTATTAAAAATATCTAAGCATTTTAAATATTAATGTATAGTATATATTAATCTAATTTTAAAAGATATTTGTAATACTTTATTTGTAGATAGAATGCTTAAATGCTATAATACTTTAATTTAAAAAATGTTATTTTAGGTATATAAATAAAAATTTATTATTATTTAAATTTATTTATTATTTTAATAAATTCTTTTATTAATATTATTAATTTAAACATTAATCATTTTAACTTAAATTATTTTTATTTTACATTATTTCTCTATTAGCGTAATTTTAAATAAGATATTTCTTTAAATTCTTTATTATATAATTACTATTTTTTCCTATACTTTATTAATTTTTTAAATAAAAATATGCAAACAATCACATCTTTTTTATTTATACTTTGAATTGGTATTAAATCCTTATAATAAAACTAATAAATATGCTGTATGTTTTTATTGTATTAAAGAATATATATAAAATATTACAATAATAAAGAAAGTGTATCATATTTATAATAAAGCAAAGTATTATTATAATCACTTAGCAAGTGAAAATTTAATAATAAAAGAGAATACGTAAAAATTCTTGTATTAGGCATAATAATTATAATGATAATAATAATAAAAATAATAAAAATACAAGCAAAAGAAAAAGTGAATAATATTACTTTATATTAATATAATTAAATATATAAATATTTAATTTTTAATATCATTTATTCATTTAAGAAACTACTTTTGGAGATGAAATTGAGATATAAGAATATAATAAGCTTGTAAAAGTTTTATCAACCTAAGCAGTAATTAAATAAACTCTTATCATAAATTACGATCCACATTTTTATCAACTCTTTTTTAATACTAATTAAATATTACAAATACTTAAAACTATTGAAAACTATTAAAAACATGCATTTTATATTTTACTATCAAACACATATTCAAAAAAAATAAATGTTGATAATGGCAGAAACTATTTGTAAATATATTTAAGGTATTTATTATATCTATTAAAAGTATTTATACTGCTTTAAACTCTTACAAAAATTCTATGTAATGTGAAAAAAATATAAAACTATTAAAAATTAGTAATCCAAAGTCTAGGTAATAGTTATATCATTATACTTTTATTTTAAGTAAACTTTTATTATTAGCAGATTTATTTTTATTTACTACTAAATAATAAGTTTAGTTTTAATAGTAACTTTAAAGAATTATTTACTTATATTTTTTGTGGTACTTGTAATAGTAAATTTTAATGTTTAAGAAGTAAAAATAAGAAATTTCAAAAAGATAATAATAATGATAAACTGGATGATTTTGATGCTTCATTAGAAAAATTGGATGTTAAAAATAATTTATCTTTAGAAGAAGAATATACTATTAAAGAAAATAATATTGAAGAAGAAAATAGTATTAAAGAAAAAGATAGTATTGAAGAAGAAGATAATAGTAATGATGATAGTATAGATAATAATATTAAAGAAGATAATATTGAAAAAGTAAAAGTACAAATAATTGTTAAAAGCAAAAATATAAAAACGTTTACAGCAAAGTCTTTAACTATTCAACCTGTTATTTATAAAAATTTTGTAGAAAAAATAAATTAAATAATTCAAAAAACTTTGAAAAAAAAGATTACATTAAAAGATTATATTATATCATATAAGGTAATGAATTCATATAGACCTTTAAATGAACTTGAAAATGAATTAGATCTTATTGAAAAATATAAGAAGGTAATTTTTGCTGATAAAAAAATATTGGTAATGGTAATTGTAAAGGATAATTCAACAAAAAAAATTTAACTAATAAACATCAGAAGATAAATTATTTTTATATATATTATAAAATATAGTAAGCAAAATTTTAATATTTAATATTTTTTAAAACTCTGATAAAAGTGAAGTTTCTATTAAAAAAGTTGAATTTCAATTTAAAAAAAAAAAATCTCATGCTATAAGAGAAGAGAATTTATCAAAAGAAGCAAAAATTAGATCAGAAGTTATTGCTACTTTATGTAAAAGATATAAATGTATTACACATGTGATACTATATTTTATTTAATATAATCAGCATTTATAATTCAATTCTACTAGATTATAATTTTGGGCTTATGAAATAATATTATTATTATATTTAATTTGTAATTTTATTTAGATTAACAATAGAACTACTTATGAAATTTCATCATCTTTTCTAATATTTGATATGCTAATAAAAATACTTTACAAACACAAGTTAATTAAATATCTTCTATACTTCCTGTTGCTTCTATTATTATTCAATTACTACCACAATTTTATCAAAATTCTCAATCACTATTACATTTTCTTAATAATACAAATTTACATTTAGCATCATCATCAAACACAAATTATAATTTACTTTTAATTAGTGAATTTTTTAATAGTTTAGATTAAAAATATAATTGTGATAATATTTATTCTAAATTTATAGATGCTTTTCTTGAAGAAGAAATTACTATTAATGCTATAAAAGATTTATCTAATGAGCAATTACAAAAATTAGGGGTGGTAAAAATTAAATAGCAAAAAAAAATATTAAATAAGCAGTATAACAATTTTAAAATTATATATATTTAATTAAATACAATAAAAATATAATCATTTTTTTACACTTTAAAAATTATTTATTATTTTTTTTTTTTAAAAAATTCTATTATTTTATAAAAAATACAATAGATTTCTAAATATAATTTTTAACAAAATTCTAAATATAAATTGATACTTCAAAATATGATTTTACCATATAGAAAGTTATTTGACTATATGCAACTAATAATACATATACAAGTTTTCATAAAAACGCAATTATACCTAATCTATGATTTAATAGTTGAAAATGCAGTTTCAATAGGATTATAATTAGGAGAATAAGGTAGAAGAAAAATAACACAACATCTTAATCCTTTTATTAACTCTACTAACTTATTATTATGATGAATCCTAGTATTATCTATTATAATAACACTATTATCTCCTGAATATAGATTCATAATTGGTACTTAAAAAATAATATATAAATTTATTTGATTATATATAAAGATAATAAAATAAAATTTATAATTAATCAACAAATCTTTTTTGATTACATAATCCTTCAAATATATCAACAGTAACAAATCCTTCTAATGTAAGCGCAAGTAATATAATATATCATTTTTCTTGTATAAATACTACTTTTTTGAGGTGATATATTTTTTGGTGAATATCCATACAACTGTGATAAACTTTTATTATTTTTAGCACTTTTATCAAGAAAAATAAGTTGATTTTATATATAATATTCACCAATTATAGCTAAATAATAAACATGTACAAATTCATTTCTTTTTAATGCTACTTTTTATAAATTTATCAATAAAAAATACTTAAGTTAAAATTTATATCAAATATTTAATACACTAATAAATAAAGTAAAAAAATAGATTACCTTTTATCTAATAATTTCTAAATATTAAAGTGAGCGTTAAAGTGTTATAACAAATGTTCTTTTTTCAGTTAAGCATTCCATTTTATATACTAACTTATCCAAATATCAGTTCACCTTTTCTATTACAAGATTCCTAAGTATATTCATATCTTCTCTACTAAATAGTTTTCTATAATCAGAAATTCCTTTAAAAGAATTTTTTAACACACATCCAATGGTTATATCATCTCTTTATTTTATTTATAATACTTTTATTTATATATAATAAATTAGCAATATCTAAAGAAAAAAACCCATCAGTATGAAAATAAATAATATATTAATATAAATTTTTACTAAATTTGTAAGGTATATTTGTTCGCTTATAAAAAAATAAGAAATAACTTAGAACAATTAGAACTTAGTTAAGAATCAGTTAAGAATCAGTAAGAATTTAGGAATCATTTTATATTCTACAAGCTGAAATATAAAACAAAATGGTAAAATAATAATTTTGGTAATACAATGATAGCTTAGTATTATACAGACCTTAAAACAATTATTTTTATATATGTACGTGATCTTATTTTGTTAAGGTTACAAAATTGAATTTTTTTTATATAAACAGTAAAAAAATTAATAATCACACTATTTTAAAAATGGTGATAAATAAATATAAATAATATAATAAAATAATATTATTATTTTATAAATTACCAATATTTCTTTAAAAATTAATATTCATTTTAAATTAAAAAAAAATTTTTTACAAGTATTTTTTAAATATTTATCAAATATAAATAACTTAAATTTTAATATTTATATATTAAATAATTAAAACTTTGAAGATTATAAATCTATATTACAATTTAATAATAACTTAAACAATTTATAATCATTTAATATTTCAGAATAAGTAAATATTCAACAACCTTTTTTTAATATTACAATACCATGAAAACTATTAAAAAAACTTAAATATTTATATGAAACATTTTAATAAACTATTTTAAAACAATTTCTATGTCTTTCATATTTAAATTGTGAATATTTATTATATTTTAACAAAATCAAATAGATACTATATAGAGAAAATATTTTATCTTCCTTTAAAAAAGCATTTTTAAGATCAAAACTTCTATTACACTCACATTTTTCTGCATAAATTGCTATTTGTCTTGTATGTAAAAATAATTTTAAAAGAATATTTCACTCTTATTTAATTTCTATTTTACTTGAAAGATAAGCAATTTCATTAAACAAACACAAATACTTATTACCTATTTATCTTTATTCTTTAATAAATAGAATACCAGGAGCAAATTCTTTTGATAAATATCATAATATTATAGGAATTATGAATTATTCTAAAAATATTAAATCTTTTACTTTATATTCTGAAATATTAAAAGTATTTCTTGAATCAGATGATACTACTACTGATAAAAATTATTGATTTCATTCTACTCTTATTTAAGAGTCAAATTGGTTAAAATATAATAATTCTTATTTAAAATCATTTAAAATATATCTTGAAAAATAAAATAAAACTCTAATATACTATTTCTAATAGTAACTCATTTATTAGAAGAAGAAACGTTCCTATAGTAAGATCAGGTAAAATTATAGTACCTAATAATAATTTTGATATAGAAATATATAATAAAGATACAGATTTTTAATTAGCTTATGGTAGGATTTGCTAGGATAAATAATAATTTATCACTTTTTATATTATTCAATGATTCTAATTTAAAGCAATATTATTTTTTGATCTATATTCAGATAGTAAAGACACATATCAAGTTTTAGTAAATTAAAGTTTAGCTTTAAATAAAAAGTTTAAAATTATATTAAAGAACAAATAGAGAAAAAGATCTAAGATTTAAATTACATTATACATAGCCTGTATAGTCATATTTATAATTAGAAAAATATCATAATCATCAAAATAATTAAAGAATTTTTGACAAATTTAAGTATCTCAATTATATGATTTTACACGTGCTATTAATTTAATTCAAAAAAGCCATATACTGATAAACTAATAATTAAAGAATAAATTACTACATATTACCAACTTTTATTAAAATAAGATACTCATATTTTCAGGAAAAAGAACATTATATCAATGCAATGATAAATAATATTAGTTTATCTCAATTATTTATAATATTAATAATGAATGAAAGCAGATAGGAATATTTAAAATATATTTGATCAAAAACTGATAATTATGATATTGTTAATGTGTAATCTTGTGAACTATGACTGTTAGACAGGGTGTTTAAGTGGTTTATTCTTTTTAATTGAGCAATAATCTTTTAATAGTTTACAAGTGTTACTTCAGACTGATTATAAAAAATGTTTATATTAGTATGATGAGCAGTGATTCAACAGATTACTAGTGATTTATATTTGTAAAATAATATGTTTATTCATGAGTAAAATATAAAGAGAAGATAGAAAATAAAAGAAAATAAAGAAATAAAAAAATAAGATAAAAAAAGAAGAGAGACAAAATACTAAACTAAAATGTAATGCGGTAAGCCAGTTGTCTCTAAAACTACTGAAAACTAACTTGTCAAGTTTCTATCTGTCTGTCTTTTATATGAACTAAAAAGCTATCTATTTATATAAAATAAATTACATAGAGAGATATAACTAACATGTCTACTATATCAACTATGTCTAATATATCAGTTATATCTAATATTTTCATTATATCACATATGTCTAACATATCATATATATTATTTATATTAAATTAGCCAATCTTTTGCATTATATAAGCTGTATCATATTTATCTGCTTATAATATATTACTAACTAATCAACTATTTCATAATATGCATCATTTTATATATTACTTAAAAGTATAAAAAATAATCTTTAGAAATATTTAGAATTAAGAAATTAGGAAAAAATATTATATTTTTTAAATGTATTGAATTTTAAAATCATAATGTAACTCTTATTTATGGATGCTTATAAATAATAAAATATATTAGTAATATGATAAATAATAATATTATAAGAGCAGATTTACCAAATCTAAAAACAGAACTAGAACTAATAGAGTTTTAAATGAGTCGAGTTGAGTCAAGTTTAAAGATTTACTTTATTTAACTCATTTTTTCAAATCAAATCGAATTGAGTTTATTTTATAAAATCTTACAACTTGATTTAATTTGAGTTATATAAATTTTAAACTTAACTCAATTTGAGTTTAACTCAACTCAATTTTGATTTGTGTTGAATCAAGTTTAAATCAAGTTTTGAGTTAAAATTTAATTAACTTATAAATATTTTAATAAAAAAATTAAAATAGAATTTAAGAAATAAAAAAAAATATAAAAATAATATAAGAAAATTAAGAAAAAATATTAAATGAACAAATAAAAAAAACAAATATAAAAATGAATAAAAAATAAAAAAAATAAAAAAATAAAAAAAAATATAAAAATCAAAAAAATAAATAATGAAAGAAAAAAATGAAAAAAAAAACAGGAGAGAGAAAGAAAAAAAAATAAATAAAAATAAATAAAAAAATTTGAAAAAAAAATAATATAAAACAAAAAAAAATCAGTAAAATAATAATGAAAAAAGAAATCGACAAAAGAAGGAAGAAGAAAAGAAATAAAAAAAAAAGAAAAGATCAAAAGGGAAGGAGGAGGAAAAAAAATAATACAAAAAACAAAAAAAAAAATAAAAAAAATCAAAAATTAAAAAAAATACAAATAATGAAAAATAAATTTGAAAAAAAATACAATGAAAATAAAATAAAATGGGAAAAAGGACTGGAAGAGAAGGAAGAAAAGAAATAAAACAAGAAGAAAATAAGATAGAATAGAGGGAAAAAAATAAATCGATTGATAAATTGATCAATTTAAGATAAATCAGTTCATTTATTCTTAAAAAGTAAAATTTATTTTCAATTTGAATCAAGTTGAGTTTAATTCAAGTTTAAATCGAATTGAATTAAAAATTTAACTTAACTCAAACTTAATTTGACTCACAATTTATTAAGTTAAAAAAATATAAACTCAATTTGATTTAAACTTAGCTCAATTTATCTAACTCGTGAGTTAACTTAACTCATTTATAACTCTAAAATCAGAATTATATATTCTTATAAAAGCTCATAAAATTTATACATATAATTTAAAATATGATAAACTAACTGCTTTAGGAGAAACATGTAAAAAAGATTTTCTATGATCATATTTAGAATATATATATGAAGATACAAATAATTCAAGATTTATTTTAAATATAAAAAAAATATAATAGATGCATAATATAATATTATGCATCAACACTTTATATTTAGAATGCATATATGAATTTACAATATATAATAAAAGGATTTGTAAGAAATATGACTAAATGTATTATAAAAAGAGAAACTACCCATATTTTTAATATTATAAATATAAACAACATATTCAAGGTTACAGATTAGAAAGAATGAAATTAATGTTTTTAATTCTTAGAGAAACTATTTGTAATTCTTCTATTAAAGTTTAATACTTAATTACAGACCCTTTAAGTATAAAACAAAAATCAATACTACTAATCTTATTATTAATAAATTTAAATAATAATAATATATCATTTTACTCAGATTTAATAGAAAAATATTTTAATAAATTAAAACAAGATGAATTTGAATTATTATCATATCAAGAATATTTTGAAAACTATAATATTACTTATTCAAAAATAACAATTCTAAGAAGAGTATTTCAAGATAAAATTGGAAATTATATTGTAAAAAGAAATATAAACTTATAATAAAAATAAGATATTTAAGATTAACACATGGTGAATTATATTTTTATTAACAACTATTATTAAAACTTTAACCTAGAAGTTAAGAAGAATTAAAAGGAGATTTTACAACATATTAAGAATATTTTCTAAATAAATTTCTAGAAATATACTAAAATAAATATATCTTATTAAGAAAAATATCAATAAAAAACTAATAATTTTAGTAACCAATTTTTTGAACTTATTCACATATTCTTACAAAATCTAATGAATCTAATAAATTTATAATTTAAAGAAATAATTTATAATTAATTAATAAAAATGAAAATTATACTATTAATAATAATATTAAATATAATATTAATACTACTAGATAATCAATATTAAAGATAGTTACCGCAATTAAAAAATGGTGCAATTGAATTGCAACTTGTGACGTAATTAAGTTGCAACTCAATTGAAATTTGAAAATAATTATAGGAACTATCTTTAATCAATATTAATATATTAAAAGAATAATAAGAACTCTAGGTCTATTAGATAGAAAACATTATTTATACTTTTTATAATAAAATCTGCTAGAACTGGAAAATTATATATTACTTATTATCTATTAAAAGAATTTTCAAAAAAAAATCCTTATTTACTACTTGTATTAATTGATATTGCTATACAAAATATTGAAAGTTGTATAATACATTTAACCTTATAATTCATGCTATAAAAGATAATTTCAAATATTAGCATTTAATGATAAATTATTTAAAGAAAACCTTAAAAAATAAAAATTCTTATAATTTATGAAATATCAATGATTTTATCTGAATTATTTAGCTATCTTTCAAATATATTTTCTAAATTACATAATAATTCACAACCATTTGAAGGAATAAGTATTATAATCCTAAGAGATCTTTTATAATTACCATTAATAAATAAAAATCTTGTATTTTATTTACTTATATGGTAATTATTTTACTTATTTTTTTTAAGATAACTAAAAAGACAATAGATAGATCTTTAATATTATTCACTATTAGAAAATATTAGATTTGAAAACATTTCAGAATCAACATGGTAATTATTAAATAAAAAATACTAAGAAAGTTCAAATAATTCATCATTAGAAGATATATTAAATATAATTCATATTGTAGATTATAAGAAGCAGAACAAATTAATACTTAAATTTGTAATATTTTACCAATTGAAAGTAAAAAATATTTAATTTCATATTTAAAGAATATTATTAATAGAGAAATATAAGAACATAGAATTTCAGAATACTTAGTGAAATATAAAACAAATTTATTATCTTTTATAAGATTGCAAATAGGATATCGAGTAATGTTTCTTAATAACAAATATATTATTAAGCAAATTTGTAATGATACTATTAGTATTATTACAGATATTGACAAAAATAGAAAAATAGTAAGAGTAGCATTTTGTATAAACAAAGAAATTATTGATATTGAAATAGAATAAGAAATTGCATATTTCAATATTAATAAAATACCAGCATATAAAATACTTTTCCATTACAAAATACTTTTACCTTAACAATTCATAAAATATAAGTGATAACATTACTACAGACCTCACTTTATTTAAATAATCAAATGTTTACATGAGGCTAACCATATGTAGCTTAGCATTGCAGGCTTAAGCCTGATTGGTTGATTTTCAAAATGATCATCACATATTAAATTCATATAAAAAAGATGATCATCTATTTATAAATGGATTTGCAAGCTACAGGGATAAATTCGCAAGGATTATGATAAAAAATTTCTAAAGTATACCTTCTATTTTATAAATTATTAAAGTAATTTAGTAAAAAGTAAGGTAATTCAGAACTTAGCTATAAGGGTTTCTTTACAATATGTAATTTTATATATATATATAGAGAGAGAGAGAAAAAGAGATTGAGATTTGGAATTATATTGGTATATATTTTTAAGACTTATTTATTTACACAAATATAAGAGAATGTTGGATTATTTCTAATAAATAATAGAAAATGTACAATTATTCATTCATGTTTTAACATTATTGTATAAATTTTTAAACCAAATAACTAATAATGAATTGTAATTTAGATCAATATCTAAATATATTTTACATTAATATAATTTAATAAAAAAATATTTTAATATATTTTTCACTTGTTAAAGATAATTTGACCTTTTTTATATAATATTTTCACATAAATATTAATAATTTCAGACTTAAAAAATTAAAAAATTAAAAAATTTTTTATTAAAACTAATATTCACGTGATTTGTTATTAGCCAATCATATTAGTGTATAATTAGCCAATCACAGAAAAAGCCCGCTTTGCTATGTAGCTTTAAGCAGGTGTAAATCTTGGAATGATATAAAATTTTAGCTCTTACACCTGATGCATTTTTAGTTGATGAAAGAATAAAAAAAGAATATATTGGACTAGAGAAATTATCAGAACTAAATTACCTATTTAAATCTAAATATTAATAAAATTATTTTTGCTGAAATACAAGATAAAACGGGTGGGTGACGTAGTCACCCACAGTGAATACTGAAAAAATCCGCAGCTGATCAATTAAAATACTTATGATTTAACAATAGCAATGATTGTGTAAATAATCAAAACTAACAAAACTTTTATATATAAAGCTAAATAAATAAATAAACTATGTATTTGGACATAATTTTTTATACATCACTTTTTATTAAATGACATAATTACCACGCGCGTAGATTTTGCTTAAAAGAAGTAAATTACATACCTTACGCAGCAAAAATTCGTGTAAATCATTACCAAAATTAATACCGCTTTTTGTTGAATATAGTTTCCAGTTTTGTTCCTTACTAGATTAGGTTGGTGTGCGGCCGCCAGGTATGCTTTAGTTTTGATATTCTTTATTAGTTATAAATAAAATGATTGAATTGCATTATGAAAAATTTTAATTACTTGTGTTGGTCTATGTTACAAATTATGACAAGGAAGTTTTTTTTTTTTGTGAAAAAAAAAGAAAATAAATCTTTTTTTTGTATCTAAAAAAAAAATGAGACTATTTTTTTAAATAAATAATTTAATAAATTTTTTTTATTAATTAAATATATATTACACAAATACATGTACACGATATTCAAGTATAAATAAAGATAAAAACATTTGCCATCTGCTTGTGCCGCCCTGACGAGCCGAAGGGTCCATCTGAAGTAACTGCACCCACATTTAGATGATAAAAAAAATATTAAAATTAATAAAAACCGAATATCATTTAGGTAAAAGTTTCGAATATCCTCAATTCCGTATTTAATCATTAATAAGCGTTCCAAAAGCAAACCCGGTAAATTACAATTTTTTTTAACTGTTTAACTTGATTTCGATAAAATTGGTGTTAAAATATTTTTTCATACTTATTTTTATAAGTAATAATACAAGCCAAGTTAATTATAAAAACCAAAGAACAGTTAAAAGGTTTATTAAATACGTTTATTAAATATAAATTCAAAATTTCATTTATCAAATATAGTATGCGCGGTTTAGTATTACGTTATAGTTATATCTTGATGTCAATAATACAAAACTACTTTCGGGATTTTCAAGCTTCAAGATTCCGTACTAGAACCGATATATATTCGAGGCCGGTTCAACAATCCATTTGATTAAGTATTCTATTCGAGATGACAGTTTTCTCAGTACTCTTCGATAGAAATTGGAATCATTTTTAGTGCACAGTAAGTGCGAGTATTGGAAGGGCATAATTGAAATTACCCTCGCCTTCCTCTGTTCACAGTGGAAAGTTCGTTTACTAATTAAATAAAAATTAAATCAAAAACTAAGAAAGAACTTAATCTTCTGAAGCTATCAACCTAATGAAGGAATTTATAGAGAAAAAAAAACCAAAAAAAAAACCTGTTAAAATAATTTAAATAATTTGATCGCTGCACAATGCGATCGATCAAAAAATCCTTACCTATTCCGAAGTGATCCAACTCGAAAGATGAACTTAAGAAAAAAAATAATAAATCAACCGTGACCAGTGATCGAGCCCACAAGTAAAAACGAAACAATCGCAAAAAATAAAAAATAAAGAAACCAAACAATTAAAAAGCAAACAAATAAAAAAAAAAGAACTCCGAAGTGCCTCGCTTTTTAACTTGATTGTTGTTCTTTTGGTAAAGAGACTGGAGAACCCCTCCCCGATTAATAAAGTTTACCAAAATAATAACCATATAATAATAATATAAATAAGCTTGCGATGAAACAGCAAATAATTTTTTTTTACTTTGATTTAATATTTTTCGCGTCGTTAAGTTTGATATATAGACCTATACTGGTCTTTGACTGATAGTTCTATGCCCCGAACAAGAACTTAAAAAATAAAATGAATACACCCAATTTTCACTTGTATTAATAAACTATTTTAATTAAAGATAAAATTTCAAACTTTGAAACTCAAGCATCAAGAAATTCATTATTAATACTAGAATTCACATGTTCCATAATACGGTAAATAAGCATAGGAAAATGGAAAAGCGCTCATTGTGAATAATCATGAAAATATACAAAATTTATCAAGACACAGAATGGGTAATTTTCGAGTTAATTTTCATCAGGAAAGAAAGATACTTGCTTTTTGCAAAAGTCTAGGTCAACCTTATAACTTTATTAACTTTATTAATGTTCAAAACTCTTTTTTTACAATAAAATAAATGGTTAAAATGAAGTCGTTATTCGTTGATTACTTTATAAAAAAATTCTGTTGCAGAAAATTTGAGTTTGCTGGTTTTGCTTAGAATAAATTCTCTAATAATATAAATATTATAATAAGAAGTTGTACGTCAGTTGTCAATGATAAACAATGTAGCTTATAAAGGATAAAATTTATTCTAGAATGAATTCGTTTTCTAAAATGGAAATACAATCCTTATTAAATACCGCGTTTATATAGAAGAGATTGGAATCAATTTAACAAAGTAGTATCAATTTTATCGATTAATTGTTTCTTAAGCTTCGTATCTAATATTCGATTTTTTTTATGGCGGCGCAGCGATGAATGCAACCAAGAAGAAAATTTTAATTATTACCAAAAAAAAAATCATTGCAAAGAGCTTTTTCTGAACTTTTTATTTTAGGTCGATTCTTCCAGACTGCAGCGACATAATGAACTTTATTTTCAGGTTTTTTTTTTATTTTTAATGTATTATAGTATTCTGAGCCGGTTGAATCATCTCGAAAAAAGCAATAACAATAAAATATAAAAAGTTTAAATTAATTTACATCTAAATAAGAATATTCACAACGAAATATAGTAAATCACATTATCTGAAACGTGATTTTAGCAGTAAACTGCCCATATCAATGATTTTCTTAATCCTATATCCATGTAGGACTAAAAATAATTTTTAATTTTTTAATTACAAGAAATGTATTTCGTAATTTAATAACGGGTCAAATAATCTAGAATTTTGATTATTAATCAAAAAAAAGTAAACCTGACTGTGCCACCGTGACGAGCCGAAGGGTCCGTCCGAAGTGCCACGTCCACGTTCATCTGAAAGGACAGAATCATTCCTAACTTACAAAATCGATTATTAATTTTTTTTTTTTATATTTTTATTCTTCCCCCCGTTATTATTTTTTAGTTTCTTTTTTTTTTTTTTGTTTTTCTATTTAGTTTATATATATATATATTTATTTATTTATTTTTATTCGTACATTTTTATTCTCCCCACCCCCTCCCGTTATTTTTATTTAGTTTTATATATTTTTCCTATTTAATTTATTAATTTTTTTATTGATTATTAATAATAACAATTGCGATTTTAAATATACCGGAGACTTGATGTTTCTGAAACTTGGTAGAATTTCTAGTAAAAATAATAAACAATAGAAACAATAATAAAAAAATTTCGTCATGCATCTGACTGCGTCACCGCGATGAGCCGAAGGTGTCACATCCTAAAGGGCGGAATCAGTCCTAACTAAAATCGAAAAAAAAAGCCATTAGATTTTGATTAACAATCAAAAATTAATAATCAAAAAAAAGAAGTAAATAATAAAAAAGTTACCCACCTTACTGCGCCGCCACGAAAATCCAAGGTGGCGAATCGTACCGTACCGGTTTTCCATCTACCCTGGCGAATATCCCGATCTAACCTATAAAATATAAACCAAAAAAAAAATAAATAAAATTATTAATTAAATAATTAATTAACAATAGGAATAAACAATACATAATATTAGAAAAAAACATCATCATGCACCTGACTGCACCGCCGTAACGAACCGACCGATCTGAATCTTTTTTTTTTTAACAACCTTTATTCCTTGAGGTAGATTCCTCCTTTACCTTTACCTCTACCTTATCCTTTACCTTTTAGTGTTAGTGTCAGTGTTAGTGTCAGTGTTAGTGTTAGTGTCAGTGTCAGTGTTAGGTAAATATAATAAGGTATATGGGAGGTTTCTAGGAAAATCAGGTTCCGAGAAATTTTTGACTTAAATTAAGAGCTTAATACATTTTAATCTAATAACATCAAAAACTAAAATGCAATAAAAATCTCAATTTTGTTAAAAAATTCCCAGAACCTGATTTTCCTAGCAATCAACCCATATAATAATGGCCGGTCGTTGGCGTTACACGAATTGCCTAAAAAGGAGAATTTTTTGAGGAAAAGGAAATTTTTTGTCGCTCAAAGGCCCAGAAATCCGGTTTACACTAATAAAATCACACTAAATATTTTTTTTTTTTTACCAGATCCTCCTTTATTATAGAAGTAGCTTTTTTTCTGAATATAGTTGTATTTATTTAAGTATTAAATACAAAAAATTTGAAGTATTTATATTCGATTGTATTTATTGATATTTCCAAACCATTTATCCTCAAAAAAATATATTTCATTGTTATTAATCACATTTGTTTTTTTTTTCGAAAAGTATTCTTTTAAGGAAATCTTATTATCTAATACCTCGTATTTACGTATGAGATCGTGATGGGTAATTTAATTTTTTTTTTATGATTAAAAAAAAAAAAAAATTTATTATTGTCAATATTGGATTTTGTGTAAATCAATTTTTAAATTCATTCAGCTGACAATATAAATTGCTTGAACAAACCAATTTCTTGTGCTCGCAGCATAAGATGGAAATTATTAAGAATAACGAATCCGAATGTCATAATAATCACAATAATAAAGAAAGAAAATATAATTCACATAAAAATTATCGCATGATTTCTTCAATCTTGTCAACCATCCTTGTCGGCAACGAGAATTTATTTTACTGGACGGTGAACATTTTTCAAATGTTATTTATCATTTAATTCATTTCACTCAAAGATGGTTAAATGTTTCGTTAATTACGTTATTTAAATTCAATTATTTTTATTAATTCTAATTTGATATGGACAAATATAATATAAATATAAAAGTAATCTATTCATTTCTATAATAATTCTCTATTCTCTCTACCAAATTGCGCTCAAGAGTGAGCGTTGGAGCATACGACCATTTTTCCTGGTTGAACCTCCAGAACCTCTCTTCTCAATTTTCATTTCAACAACATCAACTCCCTCATCCTCGGTGCTATCCTCGCATGCAGCTGAAAGTTCTTCTTTCATTTGACCAGGACCGCCGAAAATATTGGTTTCAAGTTGCTCATCCATTGGATGAGCTTCGATATAGGTCAAGTAAATGTTTGCAATTTTAGTCCAACATTCACCGCAATTCAAATCCTTTGGAATTTCTTTGGTGGATCCATCGGGTAGGTATAAGGTCTTTCCGTCAAGAGATATGGCAGCGTTTATATCCCCATTAGTTTCTTTCTTGGCGAATTCAACCACATTAGTGAAAATTTCGATTAAACAAGATTCTTTTAAAAAAAAAAAGTTCCAAAATATCGTTAGCGCTCGTAATCATTTCAACGTTATACGTATATATATTTGTTTAAAGTATTTCTACTACCTCCTTCATCGTTCTTGAGACAAACGGCTTCGTGAGCTGGAATACCACCATAATAAGCGAGAAATGTGCCGTAAGCCATCAACGAATTGACATCAAGCGTTTTGGGATCAGCGCTTAAATCCAAAGGAGCCGACAATTCAGTGGCACAATCCGTCTTGAGCTTTTCCAAGGTTTGTTCAACTTCTGATGGATCACATGTATACTCTAGTGCGCAATACTTATCCACTGCCGACTTAAAAGGTTCGAGATCGAAGGTGGAAAGGTTAAACGCGGACACTTCATAACCAGCTTTACTGTACTCTTCAAAGATAACGTTGCCAAAATGAATATTTGTTGGACATTGAGTTGAAGGGGTGACACCAGTGAAATAAGATAAGGCGCCATCATCATGTATCGTTTTTTGGCAAACGCTACACTCGGTCGCTTGAAAGGTTTCTTCGCAAGTATTCTGAGCGAGGGTTACAAAAGGAATTACGGTCGCCAATAACCAAAGAATCAAGGTAATTTTTTTATACATCGTTGAAAAATAAATAAAAAAAAATAAATAAAATTATTATTTAGATTCAACTTTTTGTTGAAGAATTCTCAGAATTTTTCGCACCGTTAAATGCTTAAATTTTTTTTTTCGAAAAGATTAGATTCCCCACTTTATCCGTTTCGTAAACATAGCCCACCCAATGCGAAAATACTTACCTTCAAAGGAACCTTACCGACTTACAAGCCCATCATCATTATAAGCCGCCGATCACATAGCCCTGATGAATTGAGGCTTTCTTTCGCTTCGAGGGGATCTTTTTTTTTTTTTTGATTTCCAAAGGCTATGTCCTTCTTTGGGAGGTACTTGACTTCTACTTCGACAAATTCTCCGATAGGGGACTAATACAAACGCCTGCTCTCTACTAAAATTATACCCTTTTTGGAAGCGCTGACGGCCTTGTCTCTTTTCAGTTTATCTGTCAAAAGCTCGAGTAATTCTGAGGCGTGCTTATGCTGCGGCGGTTCACCATAAACCATAAGGCTATGATCTTACATTTTCATTACCATAATGAGGGCGCATTGTTTGTTTGTTTAAAGGCTTCGATCATCCTCGAAATTAAATTCGTAGAGTAAATCTTGATTGAAATTGATTTTTCATTATAAATTTTGGATGGATTTGGAATTTAACAAATATAGTGATAAACCTGTTCGGTTTCGAGAACAAGATAAAAAAAAGATTGATGGATTTAACCAAAAAATTTTTTTTCTTTTCAGAATATAGGATTAATAAAATAAGAATCTTCAATGTGTGTTCAATCCTTTTCGTAAAAAGTGTGAGTTAAATTAGTAAATAAAAAAGGAATTCAATGATGTTTACGCGAAAATTGCTTTGACAAGAAGGTATTAGCTTTTATTGTATAATAAAAAATGAATAAGCCAGCCCCAAATAAGGTCCATTTTACTATTAGCATTTCGCATGACCGGTATGACATAATTCCAGTTACCTCCGGCTGGAATTATACAAAAAAAGGAATGATCTACGTGATATTTAAGTTTATTCCACTTTTTTAAATGTATTGTTCGTTTTGATAAGTGTAAAATTAGTTTTATGTAGAAGGAAGAACTTAGATCTTGAACGGGATTTCGGAGTTTGATATCAGCGCGAAAATTGCACAAATGATTTCAGGATTTCCTTGGATCAATTGTGAGACGTGTATGTATAATGTAAATAAATCAGACGAAGTTTAGATGTTACTTGATAATCCACAAAGATTCAATTATCTCCATCTTAATAATTTGAAAAATGCTCGTTCATGTGCATGGCGCTTTATTTGACTTACAGACAAAATTTTCATGTGGTCGGAATTCTTTGGACTTTTTAAAAAGAAAAATTAAAAATTCTATTTAAAATAGAAAATTTCGATGATCATCTGGAATTGGACCTTGTCCAATTCCCAATAATGACCAAATTATAATTTTTTATACCATAATTCTGATCAAATTTATAATGCTAGCTTAACTTAAAATTTGAATGATAATAAAATCGTTCTGCTTGAATGATCGATAATAAAATTCGTTCAACTAAAACGATCCTATTGACCTGACCTTGATTTTTCAGGTGACAGAGAGCTTGAAATTAATATTACAATCATTTCAAATTTACTTCATCCTGCTAGAGATAGCATGAGCGAAATTCAATTTAACCCTAATGGTTACACAATTTTTTATATTAAATTTACAGTATGATATATATCAAAAATGCACAGTTATATATGTAACACTAAATTTATCAAGCATCGATCGACAAAACTTTTCGCTAGCATATTTACTTTCGTTTACTTTTCCCTGATCCAGTCTGATCCAGTGTTTGAAGGTTTTAGCTATATAACATATAATACTAATACTTGATAGGCCGAAAAGTAACCGAAAAAATTTTATTAAAATTAACAGTATTTTTATTGTAATCTCTTTACCATTGTTCTACATTGAGCAAAGCACTTGTAAATTTGGAAGTTATTGTTGTAAGATCCAAATTATCTACCTCTTCTATTCCACCTTCTTCATCCTCTGCATCATCATCAATTTCTAGTTCTTCTTCAATAAATTCATTACTACCATTTTGTAATCTATCTAGAAAAGATTTTACATTATCAAACACACCTCGTTTATAATATTGTTCACAATGACTACATCTATTTCTTAAATTATCATAACATATCCGATGATAGCCATGCCCATAAATCAATATTTTACTATCATCATTTAATTTAGTATCACACGCATCACAAACATCTAGCTTGGAGGATGTCCTGTATGATACGCGGCTGGTAAATTTTTAATATCTACCTGTTGATTTAATGTATCTAGATAATATATCGTACTAGGCTTCTTTTTCCTTTTTCCTTTTGTATCAAGTGCATGGCTACGATTGCAATTTTGGTAAACTTTTTGAAAATGTTGTAATAAAATAAACTTGATTTATTTGTTAAAAAATCAAGTTGGATAGAGTATAAGGATAATGCCGTCGTGTTTGGTAAGTCTCTTTAAATTCATCTAGAATATGAGAGTCTTTATAAAATATAGCATTGTTATTTAATATATTTTTTAAAAAAAGGTTTTAGGAATTTAACAATTACACACGCCTGTTTAATTATATCATCAGCATTGACATTTACAGGTATGTTTCTTCAAATTTTGCTATGCATATTTCTACTAGGTAATCATTAAAATTTAATAAAAACATTTTTAATGCATCCAAAAAAGGATGATTAATATCTTCCCAATAGAAAATATCTGATAAAAATACCAATGGTGCTTTTGTTATAATTTTTACGCTTCCAGCGTAATGCAAATGTCCATATACGAAAAATGGTTTCAACATACTCGTCAAATGAACCAGAACAAAAAAGTGTTGCATATATATCAAGTGTTGCTGGAATCAAGTTATTTAGTAAGTCAAGTAGCATTTGATATTCCATAAAGGCCCAAATTTATTTTTAATAATTGTTCTAATTTATATCCAACCATTATATGTTAATTCTAATAATAGATTTATTCGCCAAGGTTTTGGTTTCTTGGCTAATTTTACATGTTCTTCAAAAAGAAAATGAAATAAAAGTTTAAAAAATGAATAATGCACTAGAAATACTTGTTCTCTACTGTTAAGTGATACATGTAAAGGCCCAAGAATCGGAATAAAAGATTGTATACTAGGCAGAATTGTATTTGTTATTTATCTTGTGCATGCAAATAGACTATTACTTTTTGAATAAACAATTGGCCTGGCCAATCAGCAACAACAGGAGCTACATAACCATTGAGTATATTATCGCTATTTTCTAAAATTATTTTTTAAGGCATCTATATAGTTTTCCATAGAATGTAATTCTTGTTCTTTCATTCTAACTAGATGCATATTTTTCATTGATAGTTTATCTTTTTTTTAAAATAAAATAATCATAACTATGTACTGTAAGCAATTCAATATGATCAAAGGTAGCAATTTCTGTTTTTTGCTGAATCCATTGAAATTTTCATTCTGTACATGATTTGTCAAAAATTTCATAATATTTATGAATTAAACGATAATTAATGTTGGATGCATCTATATTTATGGAATTATAGATTAAACTACCATTATAAACAATAGAAATTCATAAATAACTAATTATTTGTTTGCATATGCAAGTTGCTATATGACGGGCTGTTGAAAGCCAAATGGTATCTGACCTTCTTTTTTCTTTAATTAAATGAAAATCATCTATATTAAATATATATAAAAAATTACACTGATAAAATAAAAAATAAAACATTAGCATATGATTACTTTAAAATTACATATTTTAATATTATTTACATTTTTTTGAAAAATTCTTTTATACTTATTTTATGATTTTGTACAATTTTTTTTTTATATATATCAATTGTTCTTGAACATACTAATATTCTGATTTTATACATTGTAGCTATAGATTCATTAGTTAGGCCAGTTGAATCTAAAAACAAGCCAATATTTAATACAAATTCATTAGCAAACATATTTCATTATGCAGCCATAATGTAGCAAATTATTACAATTTTTTTTGCCTCTTTTTTATTATATGCTGACTGTGTACTAGGAATTATCGCATTTATTATCATATTAAAAATCCTATTAAATGTGAACCTTCTTTTTCAATGATAACTTTAAATGCTATCAGATTTAATACTAAATTTACATGCTCTTTTTGCTGCTTCTTACGTAAACCTTCAGTAAATAATAGTATACATTGTTAGAAGTCTAAAAATAAATATTAGATTAATAAAGTAATTAATTAATATAATTATCATTATTTAATTTACTGATTATATTATAATTTATAGAACTTCTATTCTTGATAATACAATTCTCTTTATTATTATTTTGTAGTCTTTTATTTTCCTTATTATATTTTGTATAATAATCTGGCTCACAAATTTCTAAATAAAGACTATGATAAAGTTAAAATCCAATTTCTATATTATAATTATTATAAGTTTCTTTAGCAATTGCCTTATTTTTACAAGTTAGTGTAAAAACACAAAAACAGTTTATAAATTTATTATAATCTTTATAGAATAGGGACCTGAATTTCTTTTTGTTATACTGGTAAAAAAAAGAATTAGTAGAGACATGTATATATCAGATGATTATTAGCCAATCATAATTATATTAATTAAAATGATTAATAGCTGATTAAAAATACTTTCACTCATGCTATTAGAAATTAAAATTCTAAATAAAAATATCTAGATATTTATATTGAAAAGTTATAGGAAACCTAATTATTTGTCAAATTTTATATTAAGTAATAATAAGTAAATTTAATAAAATTCTAATAAATATTAATAAAAATGATTTATATCATATACATTTTATTAATTATTACAATTATGAATATATTTCTAAAATTATATATAAATTTATAGACTGCAAGAATAAACAAGCTTAATCATGATTAAGTGATCAATAATATCATTAAATGCTAGATAATCGTAGCAAGATGCTCTCAGTTAGCATTTAGAATTTCATTAATGAATAATGACTATATAGATTTTGAAATTTTGTTAAAAAAGGAACAAAAAGCATTAATAGAGGTAAAATTCATATATACATTTAGTAGTACAATTCTGTATTTTTAAACTAACTTTTTTATATTGTATATATAGTTATTTGAAGAATTTGTAAATCTTCCTAATCTAATCTTCATGCTAGTTATCATTTACTGCAATATATAAAAACCTTTAGAACTTTTACGAATACTAAAGTTGGAATAAAGAAATGGTTCATCATATCTTTAAAAGAATAGTTCTATATACTAATTGTAAAAATATTGAATTATACTTATTAAAATGTTATATAATACTACAATTAATTTGACATCTTATTAATGGTAGAATTGATTCTTGAAACTTACAACCTAACATTAGTTTTATGAATATTTCTCAAAATGCTAAACGTTTATTTAAATATTAGTTTATTATAAAAAATTTGAAGATAGATAATGAGGAATCTAAAGATAATAAAATGTTTATTTATATATTTTTAAATGGATAACAATATGTTAATATTTTTATAGTATGTTTATAATCAAGTCATATTCAAAACATAAATCTAAGAAAGCCAATACTTATTCGCAATACAATAATCAAAATAGATAAAGTTTCATTTCAAACTGATTTGGCTCTTGTTTACAATAGTTTTGGTTGCTATGCATCACTGATTAACAAAACTTACAAGTTTTATGAATATGTATCTTATATATAAGATACACAAAATGATAAAGTCTGATACTATTTAAACAAGAACGATGTAGTAAAAATTCAAGTGGCTGATTATAGTAAAAGTTATGCAATTATTAAAGCTCTGAACAGTTCAGATTAATCTGAAAATTTTCAGTTCAGATCAACTTCAGTTTGGTTTCAGATTGCAAAAAATTCAATTTGAAATTTTTGGTTTAGTTCATATTTTTTTCAGATTATAAATCTAATCTGAATTGAAAAAAATCTGAACTGAATTGAAAGTTTTGGATTAATCTAAAATTTCAGATCATTTGAAATGATTAAATTTATTGTTCTTTTAGAACGATAATTTAATTATTCAAATTGAATGATAATTTTATCATTCTAATTGAATAATCCTTTTATTATTCTTTTGAAATGATAATTTAATTATTTTAATCGAATTATAACTTCAATCATTCTAAATGAATAATTCTTTTATCATTCATTTGAAATAATAATTTAATCATTTTAATTGAATAATCCTTTTATCATTCTTTTGTAACAATAATTTAATCATTTCAATTGAACGATTTTTTTATCATTTATTTGAAATGATAACTTCAATTATTTCAAATGAATGATTCTTTTATTATTTATTTAGAACGATAAATTTAATCATTCTAAATAATTTAAAATTTCAGATTAATCTGAAATTTTCAGTTCAGTTCAGATTTTTACCAGTTTACAGTTCAGTTTAGTTTCAGATTGGCATTTTTAAAATTTATAATTTGAACTGAACTGAACTAAAATTTTTAGTTCAGTTTTAGATTGGCCTATAATTTGGACCAAAATGAACCATTTAAAGCATTAGCAATTATCAAAAGAATCTTTAAGTACAAGAGCAATGATAGATATTTTTATCTGTTTATTTACATTGATTGGTTTAAAAATACCTATAAGAAGCATGAAAAATTAGATTATCTAATTTTTGTCCTTTGTTATGAAAATTTTTATCGCAAAATTCTTCTATTAACAGTTATAAATAGAGCTCAAAAGGTGCATTTTGTATATGATTGTAATGCAAGATGCAAGAATAATCATAATTTAGAAAATAATCATTATTTAAAAAATGATTTCTTTTAAAGCTATTTAATATATATAATAGTTTTATTTATCTTTTGATTTCGTTTCTATTGTTTCTTATTTGTACTAATTTCATTTCTTTCTTTAGAGCTTCAGATATTTTCAAAAGATAAAAACAACAAATTCTTCCTTTTCCATTTATTTTATTTCCTGTTGGTATCATAAATTATGAATAATCAAATTACTTTGAAGAAAAAATAAAATGATTTAACTGAGACATAGCCAATTATTAAATCATAACTTTGTAATTCTTAATTTCTATTTATTTTATTTCAAGTATATATTACTTCTCACACTCTCTTTTTAGACTCCTTTTAATTGCTGGTATTCCTAAAAATACTTTTAATTTATTATAATTAGGATTAGAAATTTTCAGAGTTTTTACATCAGTTTTCTTTTTGCTAATTATCTCGTCACAATTTGCATACTTTTCTTCAAACTCTCAGTCTGTTCTAATTCTTTACCTAACTTTAATTAGATTTTCAAAATTAATATTGTATTCTGTTTTTTCTCATCCACAAAGAGAGGACAAAAAATTCTATATTCTTACAATTTCTGAGAGAATTATAAAATTTTTCCAAATTTATTTATCTTTTTTTAAACAATGTGTAAATACTTTCATGATTAATTGATCATTTTTGTGTTAACATTAAAGAATCTTCATGACAGTGAAATGCTTTCCTAAAAAATCATAGAAAGGTAATTGTCTATTTTTTTTAATCATTATTATTATGAATTTTAGTATTTAACAATAATAATATTTTAAATGACGTTTTTGGAGATTTTATAAAAATAATTAGAATTTTACTTGAATTTTAGCATTAAGAAATAAATGCAATGCAGAATATCACCAGATATAACTTAGACTTCTTATATTTATTTTTATTCTTTACAATATTAAAAAAAAAAATTTTATTATTGCAATTTAATTACATTTTATTTTAATTATTTATTCTATGTAAAATGTTTTTTTAAGTCAATATTTAGATGACTATATGCATGACATGATAAATTCTAACTTTATTTCTGAATTCTGAAAAACTATATTTTATTTCAAATTTTTAATATATTGAATATATTGGGTAATTTAAATCAAACATTTTAAAAGTTATTTATTTTTATTTAAAGAAACATTTTTAAGCAATTGCAAGTTAAAATAAAATAAAAATTTTATTTTTTTTATTAAATTAATATACATATAGATTTTTTACTTTTAAAATTTTTTTAAAAATCAGATTTATCGCCTTTATAATGTCAAAATAAAGCAATACGTTGTTAGTGATAATCTGTTTGTATAATTAAATGACTGTACCAACTAACGTTACCAATGATCACCAAGAAAATTGTGATCATCATTTTCACTGATTTCATTACTATCATGGTTATCGTTGTGATATTTATTTTTATTATTATTAGAGTTTCGAATGAGTCGAGTCGAGTTGAGTTTAAAGATTAACTCGACTCGACTCTCTTTTTTCGAGTCAAGTTGAGTCAAATTTATTTTATAAAATCTTTCAATTTGATTTGATTC
>CAJVPP010000482.1:0-31326 GCA_910592005.1 Funneliformis mosseae
AGTTAAGTTTATCAGTTATGTCACCTAGAGGAGAAAATCGGTTAGTACGAACGATACGTTGTAAAACGCGTATATCACGTTGAGTAAGAGTTTTTTTGCGTCCAGAACGTTTCTCAGGTATGGCGGAACCTGTTTCTTTATATCTTTTAATAGTGTCATTAACTGTACTGGAAGGAATATTAAGCTGGGTAGAAATAATTTTTTGTTTAGTGCCACTAAGATAAGCACCAATAATTCGTTCCCGTTGAGAGTCTGACAGTCCGTTTCCTCGCATTTAAAACTAGAAAGAGAAGTGAAAATGAATTTCTTTTCAATTTTTTTTCTTTATATGTATTTTAGGGGGTAATCGGCGATTGTAATACCAATCTACTAATTCACGTAACAAAAATCTGGTAAATTACTGTAGGCCTCTGTATAATTCCTTAACACAAATTAGCAATTGATCGGTTTAAATTACGAAAATAATGAAAATGATCACATAACAAAAATGATAATAATGCTGTGAGTGATTGAACTCTTTCTCGTTAGGTTTAGTCTAAAAATTTTTATGTAAAAATATGTTTATTCAAGACTTAACCTGTAAATAAAAACAAAAATTCTCCTTTTCAAAAATTTTTCTCTCTTTATTTCATATTCTCAACAAAAAAATATTTCGTCGTTAGTTCAAACAATGATGTTTTTTGTTAAAATATTTTTTTCATTTTCATTTTTCTTTTTTGCCTACAAAAGTAGACATCAAGAGGTATCTAAAATGACAATTAGGATCAACATAACTTTGGGCGTAAACAAATCTCACGTGATGACTATCAAATTACCTGAGATGAGAAAAAAAAACTCTTTTTGTAGATCAAACAATTCACCAAAAATATCATGAAAAAATAAAAGAAAAAATGTCAATTGCGGTTACTCTGTATTACTAGTTACTGATAAATAACTAACAAAGAAATAAAATACAATCTAAACTTTGTATAATGTTTTTACTATAGAATATCCAAATACATTCTACTACACCTATCCTTCCAAAAGACACCAGCACAATGAAAGTTAACCCAATTGTGAAAAGTTTAACTAACAACCTTGACAAAAGGAAAGTTCTGAAATTATTACTTCAACATCAGAAACAACTGCGCTAAAACTAATTATGAGTGTTGACAAGTTCTTTGACATGTCAGAAAATATTTTAGACACTTTGACCCTTGGCTTTAAAGCACCTTCAACTCAGATTATCAAATTTTTTGCATATATTTCAACTGAAAAATTCTCTGAACTGAACTCCAAATAAAGATACAACTTGTTCGTTAATGTCACAAGAGAAAAACATCCTGTTAATCAAAATTAAAGATGGTCATCGCAATTAAAAAAAATGGCGCAATTGAGTTGCAACTTGTGGCGTAATTAAATTTCCTTATAGCGCAATTAAGTTGCAACTCAATTGAAATTTGAAAATAATTATGGGGACCATCTTTAATCAAAATCAAGCAATCATTAAAGTTGCTTTTGTAGACAAATCTAAACGTGATATTTTCTGTAATTTTAAATTTTCAGATTTAGATAACACCACGTTCTAACCGTTAGACATAAAAAAAATCTGTTTTATATATCTGATCAATCGATTATAGTTACAGAAATTTCTCTAGGCGTTACAAAAACTAAGTTATACAAACTATTTTCTAGATTTGGAAATATCGTTCATATCATTATAGAAATTAAAAACCTCTAGCAAAGAGTTACGATCACCTTCGATGAAGAAGCCAACTTTGAAGAACTAAAAAAAAGAAATAGCATCTACTTTTAAACGATATAGGATCTTTGCAATAGAAAGGGAGGAAACTCCAAAAAAATTAAAATTTTAGTTTATAAGCCAAAAATGTTCTAAATACTATAATTTGTTCAGATTTATTATTAACTCATTTTTTATTTTTTTTTGAGTTTCCTCCCTTTCTATTGCAAAGGTCTCATATGATCCATTACTATCTTTGCAGTCTTTCTAGAACTGATATTTAAGCTCACTCTGCATTTTTAGCCAAGTTTACTAATCATGTGATCTTTAAGATATCAGTAACACAGTCTCTGCTACTACTTGAATCATTCCTAGAGCTCGATCTAATTATAATTACTTATAACATGCATTTTTTTATTTTCTTAACAAAGAAGATACTCAGGCTACTATGGGTATCAAGAACTTAATGTTAAATAACAAAAAACTTGAGTAGACTGACCCAAAAGTTAAACTTTACGCTATCTACTCATCAGCGCATCATAATGCATCTTTTTATCCTAAGCATCATCAGACTTCTAAAGACTGTAACATACAAAATTTATATCAGAGATTCCAACCCATCCAATTCAATAATTATACTGCATCTATACATAATCCTATAAGAGACGTCATTCATGAAAATATTACTTTTGCTAATGTGACTAAAACTTTGTAACAATCTAACATTTCTCAAACGCTTCTTAAGAGAAGATCTCCCTACCCCTACCATCTAAGTCCAATGCTAATACATCTTTTCCTAATTCTTCTATCGATAAACTAAAATTGCACTAGACAGATAATAACCTAATAGATAATTTTATAGAAACTGAAATTTGTTCTACTACAAAACTAAATAATGATACTGTAAAAGGTGACATAATCCATGATTCAGACTTTAAACAATTTATCATATCCTAACTCACTTCTATTTCTAACATGCTTACTGATCTTTGTATTGAATTTAAGTTTTTACAGTAACGTTTAGCTGTCATTGAAAAAGCCCTTTACATTAAAGTTGTCATTCTTGCTAAAGTAAAAGAATTTAATAATAACTTACTAGAATCTACTATGAAGTAGACCAAAAATCCTCATATATTAACACTGATCTTTGTACTGCCTATTTATAAAAATAAACAAATGAACAACTAGTCCTTATTTGTTAGAAATAATAATAATATATATTAGAATTTACTCTATACTCAATAAGTTACTTAAGTGCCGTCATGATCTCCAAACCATTCTTTTCAATAAAAATATTCTTAACAAACATGATACACAAATGTTTGAACCCTTAACCGAAGACTTTGACAAAGCTATAAAATGCTACATTAGCAACTTCTAACAATAATTATTATTACTATTATGATTACTGTCTCTACAATAAATAACACAAGTACTTTTAGTTCTCATACTCCTCCCTTTTCTAATCTTAGAATTGCAACACATAATGTCTGTTCTTTCAATAACCTTGTAAAACAAAATTACCTTTTTTTCTTATATTTAACTAATCAATTAAACATCATAGGTTTACAGAAAACTAATTTTAAGGAAATTACTTCCATTTTTAATCGTAATTTCCCTGATTATACCACTTTTTTTAGCAATAATCAAAACTCCTGTCCCATTAGAACTGATGTAAGCCTTTTCTTTAGCTCTTGTATTGCTAAACACATTTTTGCATATAACTCTAAATTTGATAGAATTATTTATGCAAAACTTCAATTTGCAAATAAATAAATACTACTGGTTATTAATTGTTATCTTTCATCTGCCAATCCTCTAACTGACGTTACAAAACAATCAATTGGCTTTTTAAAACATTTATTAGATAATGCTATCAAATACAAACTTCTTATTATTCTCATTGGAAATTTAAATGCAGATATGGATCGTTCTAACAACTCTTTTTTTAATTTGAATTTTATTAATTCTCTTAATCATTATGATTTGTATAACACTTTTAATGTCTGATTTAAAAAAAGATAGAATATCATATCTATCCTTCATCAACAAAATATCTTTATCTAAAATTGATTACATTTTTATAACACCTAAATTAATGCTTAATATATTTTTGACTGCAAAACTGTTCAAATAGACTTCTCTGTCTTTAATCACTATATTATTTCAACTAAAATACTCAACTTCTTAAACAGCCTATATTTACAAAAAAAAGCTCAGTCAAATCTTCCTTCAACTATAACTTAATGGACGATTCCAAATGGTCTAAATTCAGAGACAAATTTAATAATAAGTTAAATTCCAACTTGCTGAAGCATATCTCATATAACACAAAATAGTCACAAAGTCTTCTAAACTCATCTTAAGATCTCTTTCAAGACTCTCTTATTTCAGTGGCAAAAAAATGTACTCTAATACACAAGGCAAAGAATTACTACTCCTTAAAGAAACCCATCGCTATTTTAAAGATCTACAATGATATAAAATTACTTCAGCATTTTGTAAAAACATTAAAAAAGTGTCTCAAAGATCTTACTGTTCATATCAAATAAATTAACTTATATTTGTAATTTTACAGCTCACTTACTCTAATGGCCTAAATACTGTTTCTCTTAATTGTTCTTCTCATTATATCTTAATTCATTCTATTTTTCAGATATCAAACTTCTTCTTGCTAACCTTAAAATAAAAGTAGAATTGTGCGAATATGATTTGAAACTCAAAAGTATTTAGTAAGCTCTTGACACTTGTATTGATGACTTTAAATATAATCTATCTCAAATGATCAATTCAGTTCTCAATTGAAGAAAAATTACCATTATATTAAATAGATGTGTAGATAATTTATCTTCATTCTAAAATTTACTTTTTAAGAAGCCTGATATAAAAAAAAAAGTTGCCAGACATTTTCAATAAGTTGCAGACTCTATGCATTATATTAAAGAGATTTCAAAGGATTGGATTTTCAAATATGCTTCAGTAAACTCGATTAATTCATAAATTTATAACAATTTAATGTCCTTACCTTCTGCAAATGAATGGTATAGGATTATTGATTGACTTCTAAATGATAAAGCTTCAGAACTATCCAAAATTTCAAATGAAATATTAAAACATTTAGAACTGCTTACAAAGAAATGTTTATGGCATATTATTTATAGTTGCTTATAAATTTTCTCAATACCTAACCGCTAGAATTTGGCATATATACCTAATCCTAAAACTAAAACTATGAGAATATAATTTAAATAATACACGTCTAATTACTTTATTAAAATACATTCAGAAAGCATTTGTTCAATTGCTTAATTCAAGACTTACTAACATTTTCATTCAAAATGATATTTTAAAAGAATACAACTTCGCTAGTCTCCCTTTCAAATCTACCTTTGATCTCATTCATATCTTTGACAATATCAAATAAAATGCTTTTTATAATAACACAGAATTGTGGGTCCTCTTACAAGGTATGTCTAAAGTTTATAACTGTGTAAATGTTTTTACTCTTGCAGTAGTTCTTGCAAGATTACACCTTTCTGCTAAATTCATTCACACCATTTTATGTCTATTTTTGTCTAGATTCAACCAAGTCTTCACTGCCTATGGAAATTCTAACACATACCTTGTTCATTCAGGAATAGATTAAAGTAAAGTTATATCACTGCTTTGTAGTATATTTACTATAATCTACTTTTATGTACTATTAATGATTCTTCACATAGTTTCAATATGGAAGTCCAGATGCCTGTCTTCCTATTTCTAATATTTCTCGCTTAAAGATTTCAACCCTCACCTATATAGATGACATTCTCTAGCTCACCAAGTCCAGGAATGACCTAACAAATATTACATCTATTGTAAACAGTTTCTTTACTTTTAACAATATACAAGTTAATTGATCAAAATCAAAACTCCTTATCAACACCTCAAAATAACTTTCTTTCAAAATCTATGATAGTAATAACACGTGATCTATCAATGCTCTTTCTCTAAAAGTTAGTATCAGATACTTAGAAGTTTGGATCTCGCTCAAGTCTAACAAAAAATTTATTTACAATCAAATACATAGTGAAATTAAGAAAGTCATTACTATTATGAAGCACAAATGCCTTACAGATTTACAGCTAATTTATATCTTTAATACTATTCTCCTTCTGAGACTTGAATATAGATCTCAACTCACATTACATCTAAATCACAGTGTAAAAGCTTTGTTGTCACATATTTAACTTTTGTTAAAAGAAAATTAAAACTCTTCAAATACATTCTAACAGACTTATTCCATTCGCATTATTTTTACAATTTGATTTTGCTGTATCAACGACTTGTATAAAATTTCAGCAATACTCTTTTACAAATGTCTAATGAAGCAAATATACTTAGAAAATCCTTTTATCTATGAACCCTTCAACTTCAACAAAAAGAGTGGCTCTTTAAAAATCCTCTTTTTTATTAACCTTTTTTAAAAATATCAAGATCAGATGATTGGCTTTTAACCCTTCTCTGTGCTCTCAATCAAATAAACCTTAAACTTAATATGCTATCAACTTTATTCAACAAAATCATAGGAGGTGATTCACCAATTTCAGTATTTATTTCAAATATTTACAGGAAGCATACTCTTAGTCTAAAAAAATTCTCAATGCTTTATATGAAACAATTGACCAGCTATCAATAAAACTATATGTTTACCTTTTGTGATCTTTATATTATTACTCATTCAATTTCACGGAGTTTTCAAATTCTCAGCTAGTATTCAATTTTAGAAAATCATCTTAATTCTGATCAAGATAGAAGATTATTACCTACCAATACTTATAGATACAAATACTGTACAATTACTCTATCAAACAATATACTTCTTTTCATCAGATCACTAATATTACGATTGGGTAGTATTTCCTATCCAACTTTTTGTCCTAGGAAGAATCACAAGAATTAACAAAGATACAGTTCACTTAATGTATTACATACCTTTAATAGGACCTGATAATATCACAATCCTAAATCTTTGTGAACGTTATCATATTCATTAGGATTTTACTATTAAAATTAGAGGCCATCATGATAATTGTTTTTTCACTCTATCACTCTACCTTATTGCAAAAATTCCTATCATATTTAAAAATGATTGTTGTGATTGAACACATAGCATTCTATCCTATGGTATCCTTTATGAGCTTGCTTTGACTTATTTCTTAGAAAATAATAAAGTTTTTTTGCAACACCCAGAAATTTTTCTCCACTTACCTTTGTTAATTTTTTCAACAAATATTTGTCACCTTCTTATAATTTCTAATTACTAACTCTTTTTCGCTCTTTTGCATCCTCTTTTATTTTAGAATTTAATATAGATAGGTTTTTGAAAGATATAGGTCTTCCTTCAATAATAATGGATCTTGTCTAGCTTCAAACTCACCAGAATTCACCAATAGTTTCTTTCTCTTCTGCTTTTGTATCTTTTTTCCCTTCTTTCTCTGTACCTGAATTTGCTATCATTTTCATTGCTTTACTTATGGCTTCTTCATTTTGTAATGTTACTATTTTCACTGACTCAACCATAATCATTTTCTAATTCAACTATTACAAATTCTTTCTATTGAAAGCTTTCACTGTTCGACCTGCTCTCAAAATTAATAATCACATACATTAGTCTTGTCTTTTAAAAGTAATTGACACTCATAACCTCATTGTCAATATGATTAAAGTCAAAGCTCACACTGAAAAAATTTTTAACAACAAAGTCAACGCTCTAATAAAATCATATTTAGATACTACAGCTCTTCAACTTCATATAATTAATGCTTCTCAATACTATTTCACTTATAATAATACTCTAATTATTATACCCATCAGACAATTTTGCAAAGAATTCTTTCGCAAACACTCTATCTTAAATTTGCTTCAACTTTTTGTCTTATCAAAATACTTACAGATTTATCAAATCAATTGGTTCACTACTTCCTTATATTCAATAACAATATAGCATCACATTATACATTATATACTATTTTCTTTATCTAAAGAATGAAATATCAGCATCTTCTTGAAATGTTGCCAACTTTAGAAATTCTTAAATTATAACATTCATCTTTTTATGACCTTTTATTCTTATGTTTATGATGTGATACTGCTGATAAAAACTTTTATTACATTTGGATGTATCCTACTGTTAATCACAAAATGAAAAATATCATTCTACAATCTAAATTCTATCTAAAAGATATTACCAATGCATATAACTATGAAATTGATCAGTTGAATTATTGGCTGCTCAATAATTATAACACTGCAGAGTTTTTTATTCTTATCTAAGAAATAGTTCCAACATTCCTTTTTAATTTTTTTCTCAAAAAATTTTCATTCCAACTATTAGTTTTAGCTGCTTACTCTTCTTTTATACATCTAATTTTTAAACTCACTCAAAATATTTAGTGTGATCAGTCAACTTGTTCACGATTTTGAAAAATCCCTTAACATTACTTTTGATTCTAAAGCTGTCAATTTTATTACTTCAGGTTATGATCTTTCGTCTAACCCTTCCATTCATTCTTTTAGCTCTCCTCCTATTTTCTCAATAGTATAGATAGGATCCTATTGGTCAAATTTTTAGTGCAGTAGTGGCTTCGTCCTTTTTACTTTACTTTATTTTTTTACTCAAAAGGTGATTTTCTTAACTTGATAAGGTTTTGATTTCAGAGAAGTGCAAGGTCAATCTTCTATAATTTTAATTTTAAAGTATTTCTTTACGAGATTTTTGTAATTTCTTTTGATTTGTACTTTATTTTATATATTTACTTTTATAATAAAGATATTGTGAAACTACCACATTTTAAAAAAAAAAACTCAAATTACCTTATGATCTTTGACGTTATAGAGTCTACTGATCTTAGCAGAATTTTCAGTTTTTGTAACTATATATTTTAGGCACTTTGCTTTTGCCAGCAGATGTAATCTAAATTAACAGATATAATCAATATGAAAGTTTGAGATATCTGAAGAGCCTCCAATAGAACTTAGTGATTATGGCACTCCTATTATGAAAGGTCTCTGTAACCAAAAATTAACCAAGCAATTTTAGTTAGGAACTTATTAGAATTGATTGTCTTTTTTAACCTTTCTTTTTTCAGAAACTAATCTTAGATTTGTTTATTCTGAAGAGTTTAAAATCATGTTAGTTAGAAGATTGATAGTTAATAGTCAGTTGAGATGTCTTGTAATTAGCACGTGATTTGCTATAAATAGCATTTATATATAATAAAAATTCAGTTTTAACTATATTAAAATTCTACTTTCTATTATGATAAGATGTATATAATCATATAATATTACGAAAAAAATTATATCAAATAATAGCATGAGGAGATAATTATTTTTTTTTACTTTTATTTTTCTTAATTATTCTTTTTTTTAAAAGAATCTTACTTTCAAAAGTTTGAAATCATTAAAAGTTATACAATAGAAAATCTCTATATTCATGAGTGTGAATCTAATGTATATATTATTAATGACTTTCTAATGAAAATTATAAAGTAAATAAATTTATAATATTAAAAAAAAAAATTTACTAAAAAATATTCTCTTTCCTTACCCCTTCTTTACTACTTTTTAACATTCTTTATCGCTTCTTTACTTTTTTTACTGCTTTCTTACTTTCCTTTACCCCTTTCTATTCTACCATTCTTATCTCTCAAATTTCAAAAAAAGAATAACTGTCAAAATGAATATGATAATGCATATTCTGAATTTTTTGAGATAGATAGTGATGGTGAAGATTTCATAATGAAGTTCAATAATGATAGTTATTTGCAAGTATTAAGTTCTTTGGATAAAGAACAAGATAATTTTATTCTATAAAATAATGCTGAAGAAGAGGATACAGATTTAGAATAAGAAGTGTGTCAAAAAAAAAGAACTTTCATGAATAATAAGAGCAGATTCTAATAAAAAATTAACATCTTGTGTATTAATAAACAATATTGATGGCAAGATTCAAATATGTGATGCAAAAAATTGCAATAAAAAGTTGCATAAATAACAGATCTTTGGCAAATTAATAACGAAGTTATTAATCAAGTTAATAATGATCTATCCAGATTGGGAGTATATATGTTTTACTTTAATTTTGACCAAAAAATGTATAATAAAAAATTTAAATCAAATAAAAGTATTAAGAAAAGTCATATTTAATATTGGCAATATTTATTTTGCTATCATAATTATTATTATTTTACACAAGGGTCAAGTTGTAAGCAACATTCTTAGAATATTTTGGATTGAGTAATATTAACATCATATATCGAGCAAATTAATTATAAAACATTAAAAGAATATGATGATATATGTAAAATAGCTTTAAAAAATATACATAGACTATGATTTATATGTGCTACATGTTTTACACAAAATGGTGGACACCTTTATATTAAACCTGAAAAAGAGAAAAAAGCAGTGAATTGTGATAAACAACATATAGCCAATAATTCAGAATAATATGAAATGATTGGCAAATAATTAGTTATAATAGGAATATATGGTAAAAATAAAATTCAAAGTTTAATTTTATCTACAGTTGCACCTTTAATATTTCAAATATTGAAAGATATAAAATCTTCTCCTACATTTACCTTAAAATCAACTGTATAAACATCAGATTTATCTATTCCTAGTTTGCTTCATCTTCAAATTGCTTTTCAACTAAAAAAATCAATAGCAATTCTATTTTGTTAGAGGAATTGGATGAACAATATTGCAAAAATTTAGGAGAAATATTTGCTAATAAGCTTTGAAAATCCTAAAAAGAACTTGATATGTCTCGTGAATTATTATGGAATTCACTAACCCTTAATGATTATGTAAATGCCTTTTCAACATAGTTGAAAGATTTTTTTTATAGTCTGTTAAATGTTATATACAAAAAAAAATGATAATAGTAAATAAAAAATAATGTCAAAGAAATAAACAAATTAAACCTAGTGATTCAACACGAATTACTAAAATTGTTTTCTTGTTTTTTTCAATTTTAATTTCTATAGCATTTCCTTTAATTCAAGTTTGGTTTTTTCAAATAGTAACTAGTTTGACCAGAAAACTAAAATTGATAACAGACCTAACAAAACTTCTTGCAGTTTTAAAAATTATATCTTATAGTAATAATTATGAACACATATTAGAAAAAAAGAGAATAAATCAAATTAATCCTACAGAAAGACTTAAACAAGATCTAAATATTTGGAACCTTGCTGTTATAAACAATATAGATTTTAAACAGAAAACTTTACTTATGTTAATATTTTTGAGAAACATCATATACAACACTTTAGATAGCTTTTCAAACTGAATTACCTAATTCAATTAATGAAACAAAAGATGATGAAAATGAATTAGTAATAAATCAAGTTTTTGGAATAAATGATGAAGCACATCAAATTTTGGATTGTTTTGATAAAATATTTGATGAATGCTTAGCTTTTTATTATTCAAATGGTGAACTTCAATATATGATAGATTTTGATGCATCTATAATACATGATAAAATTTTGAAAAAATTAGCTCATGGATATTTTAGTTACTCTTCATATGTGGTAATTTTAGAAGCTGGTAGAATTCTAAATAATAATGAAGGGATCTATCAATCAGCAAAAATGTATAAAAGTGATTTTTTTTTAGATTCTGATAATTATTTAGATATTGTTACTGATGAATCTATTTATTGACATTTAATAAATTTACGATAAAAATGGCCAAATCTATATTTAATACTTAGATAGTAATATATAAATAAAGATATGGCATCAGCCCTTATTACAATATTTCAAGTTATGAAATCCTTGATTTGTATATTGCAATAGGTGTTAAATTCTTAAATAAATTTGAAAGTATAATAGATTATTGATCTACAGTAAAAACTATAGAGCTATATAGGTTGCAGTAAGCATTACATTATGAATTTATTTAAAATCAAAAAATTTGCATAAGAATAATATATTGGATGAAAATTTTGAAGAATATCAAGTGCTTAAAGTTTGGTATTTGTTTTACCATTAGGCTGAACTTTTTCTTGCGTATAAAGCTAGAATTCAAATTGAAAACTTTAATATTTAGAAGTATACTTTATCAGCATTTGCTTCTCTTATTCCATCAGCTGGAAAATTAAATTATGTACAATTAATAGCACACTTTATTGGAATTCTTGAAAGATATCTAAACTTAGAAGAAAAACTACAATTGGTATCATCTTTTAAGATTTTAGAAGAAAAATGAGGTTATTTTCTTGCATTTAATGAGATATTAAAGACCTTTGGTGTAAAATTCATCAAACAAAACATAATCGGAAATATTATAGATTCTGAAAATCTTAAGCTTCAAGTGAAAGCTGCACAAACAAAATATGAACGAATTGAAGTATTACTTAATGAATATTTAAATAATATCACAATATCTAATTATAATCAATCTGTAGATGCACAAAAAGATTCTACATAGATTCTTGTAAATAAACTATTAGAAGCTTTTAACATATATATAATAATTTCTTTTTTTATATAATTTATATTTTAATAATTATTATTTTTTAAATAATATTTATTTTAATTATTAAGGCACATCATTATAATATATTTAATCAAATTAATGATCTTTTTCATATAACTTATCCTAAAGAGATGCATGCAGAAGGAATTAAATGATTAAAAGAATATTATAGATGAGGTTTGTATCATATAAAACTAATATATAATCAGAAAGTATTAAAACAGAAACAATTAATACTGTTAGACAGAGGTAAAAGAAATAGTGGTAACAAAATATAAAGATATCCAGATAGAAAAAAGGAATAAAAGGAAAAGGGCAGTTGAAGATACTAATAGTATTAAAATATTGAACCCACAACAAGAATCTCTATTAAATGATAAAGTAAAGCATCTTTCAAGAAATAAAACGTCAAATACCATCAAAAGAAGCAATTCAAATTCTTTTGCCAATAGTCAAACATTCTAATCCACCTATAGATGAAAAAATACAAAATTATTTGGATGTTTTAGCAAAAATATATTATCTTCTGATATTTGAGATAAACATTGAATTATTTAACATTATAAAAATTGGCATAAGAAAGGTATTACTAATAGAGAAGAAGAAGAATAAGATAGTAGACAATTAAATAGCAATTAATAAAACTTTTGTTTAAAAATAATGATATTTTAATTTTTTTTTTACTAATAATTAATTAGGCTGTAAAATGAAATTCTACTCATATTTTCACTTGTAATAAATAAATATTTTTGTTTTTAATTTTTTTTGTAACTAAGGTTCACATTACATCACTAGATACTTATAAAATTTTAACAATTGGTAAAAAAGAAGAATCCTTCTCAAATATACTAAATTTAATACTTACTTTATAAGCTTATAATTTGTTTGTTAATAATTCAAAATATAAATAATCTGCTAATATTGTAATTTGAAGCTTGAAGAATAAAGTTATTAAGTATTATATTCATTTGTAAATTATATGTTAAATGGTTAAAAAAAGAAGTTACATAAAATAAGATTACACAACATTTATAATTAAGAATTAGCAGTTAATGGAACATTTCGACTGCCTGATATATAGTGTGACTATATAGAGATTTAACTATATAGGGTCTTTGCAATAGAAAGGGAAGAAACTCCAAAAAAATTAAAATTTTAGTTTATAAGCCAAAAATGTTCTAAATACTATAATTTGTTCAGATTTATTATTAACTCATTTTTTATTTTTTTTTGAGTTTCTTCCCTTTCTATTGTAAAGGCCTCATATATTAAAAAATATATTATTTAATATTTATTAATTTTAATTTAAATATTTTATTATAAATATATAATCAAAAAATATTGTTAATTAATATTATAAATAATAATTATTCATATAGTAACCAAAATGTAATAAATAGTATTTTATTTAAAAATTCTAAATTTTTAGAATTTATACAATGCATATAACCTAGTCTCAACCATTAAATTTTAATAAAATTCAAATTACTACTTCTTACTCAAAAAAAATGATAAACATAAAATATAATTGTAGAATGGTAGAGCAGCTCAAACTCAACAAAATTATGATTTTAGATTTTCTATAAAATGATTTTCAATGGAGTAGTAATAATTCAAAGTTGAGACATTTTACTAATAAATCAGATATTTTGACCACCCTACACGTAATACACGTGATTAATATACCATTATTGATTAGTTAATTTATGCTCAAACACATTAAGTTAGATTAGATTGATCATATTTTAGTGTAACTAAATTGAGAATAAAATAATATATTGTCTCCTATTCTGTTTTTTATAAACGAATTATTTTATTTTTAAATTCAAAATATAAGCCTTAATATTTAAACGATGCATTTCTCTTTTTTATTTATTTGAAAAAAGATAAAATAGATATTCAAATAAGATAAGTATTCTAATTTTTAAGCAGTTTACTCTAATTGCTACTGTTGCATTCACATCATTTACACAATCATTAATATTCTTTTTATTTGCCTATAGATAATATGAGTAAATATGCATCAAATGAAACTTTTATTCTAAATATTAATTGATTGTAAAACTGAATCAGAAACCCGGTGATGTAAACAGTATTTTTTAACTGCAAATCCTGCTGCCTGGTCTGTTAAGCTTTTTCAGTATATGTTCATATAGCGAAATGCTTTTCTTGCATACTGATAAATAGTTGTAAGTAAAATAGAAGTAAGAGCCAATAAAACAGTTCTTTGTAATCCTATTTATGAGTAATTGCAATATGATCGGCTAAATTTTTTAGCTGCATCTTAAAAGTTTTCAATATAATTAAGCTCACAATAAAACTTGGAATAGAATATAATTTGATGTCTAGCTGTAACAATAACCTCTTCTAGTCGTCTTTTTTGTTTTAAAAAGTCTGGTTGTTAACTCATTACTTCTCACGCTTCTTCTAATTTTAATCCTTTATTTGACCATAATCCTTTTTACATCAGAATTTACTTTAATCCTTTTGGCTGTTCACGTAATTTAGTAATATGATAATCTAATAGGAAGACTATGTTTTGTCGAATCCCTTTACCAAAATTTGTGCTGTGCATTTTTTGCTATTTTTCACTAAGGCTAAGATTCATATGCTTGGCGATAAGCGTGTTTAGAGAAAAAATAGTGTGACTTAATGCATTGTCAAATGCAAACAAAATCTAGTATCCTGGAAAGCGTGCTTCAAATATGAGAATAGCATGTTCAACTACTTGTTTTACTAAGTCATCAGCTTTTTAATATCCATCGTTATTTTTGCTTAGATGCATAATAACACAAGCTTCTCTAGAAAAGTTATCTGATATCTGCATTTCGTCAGAAAGTGCAAGATGATCACAAACATCAGTCAAAAATCACTAACAATAATTGAGCGACCATTACCTTTTTTTCGTAAGGGTTGTTCATTATCAGGAATCTAAAGGCCCTGACTTCCATCATAAGCTGAAAAAATACACTCGTCATGTATAATAAGGATAAGTCTTTGTATATTATTGTCTAACCAGATTATTTTTTCCAAATTGTCTTCTGAAAAGATAAGCATTTTATGTTCAAAATTATTCATCTGTTCTAAAAATATTTTCCTATAGGCCATTACATCTTCTCTCTTATGTTTATCTATATATATACCCTTTTTTACATCAGCATATTTATATTTAAGTTCTTTTAAATAGTTTCTCATAGTATTAATATGAATGATTGAGGGTGACGCAAATCCAAGTTCTGGTAAAATAATTTTGTTCATTTGCATCATTAGCAACTGTGAAGTAACATTCCACTTATACTCTTAAACATATATTTTTACTTTATGAAGAATGTCCTTATCCTAGAAAAAGCTTCATGATATTCTCAATGGGAGTAGAAAATTTTGTGGATCATTATATATTTACATGCCTAAGAACGAATGCATTTAGTATGGTATATTCCTTTTCTTATCACATTAGCAATTACCTCGCTTGCTTTCATTTTCAAATAGTTATATTTTACAAGTTAAAAATAAAGATAAATGCCATTTAGGCGTACCTAAACCTCACTATTAACCTTTTCTTTTTTGATATTTAATTCCAAATTTTTGAGAGCATCTAGAATTTTATTATGCCAGTTGTAACCTTCATCTTATTATCTGAATGTTCATTAACCTCATCATCCAAATCTTCATTAGCATCATTATCCACTTCTATATTATCCTTATCGGCCACCTTCTTGTTAATTTTCTCATTAGGTTTCTTAACCTCCTAAAAGGTATGTAACTTAAGAGTCCCTTTTGCTGCCTCACGCTATTGCTGATTTTCTATCTTTTAGTGCGTTTTGAATTTCCTATATAACGTAGTCTATATGCTTCATGAAAGTATATTCTTAGTGATATTTTTTTGTTGTTTCTTAAAGTTTTCTTACAATACTTGCAGCATTATTATTTTTTTCTAGCTTATTATGAATAACAATATCGTCATCATTATCATAACCATCCTGTTCATTATGAAAATTAACTTGTATGCTTTTATTTATAGCCTTTGTTTTATAAGCCTTTCTTGATTGTTTTTGACGTTTTGTTAGACGTGGTATGTTAGTAAATTGGAAGTCTTCTCTAATGAAATCTAGCTAACAAATGATAGAGTATAAACTATACAGGTAAATTAACTGCTTTATTATTTAATATTGATTCTTTTTTTTAAAAAAAAATTCTTCTAATTACAATATGCAAAGCAAGAAATTTTTTATTTGTTGTATGAGAAAGGAAAACTGATCATGATTAGGATATGTATTTAAACTATTGTAATTGATTGATTATATTCAGATTACTGCATTAAATCAGATTAATGCGGTTTAGAATTTGCAATAATAAAATTACCTAATATTTGTTAACATTTTCAAATTTTCAGTTTATTTAACTAATGATCAATAAAAAAAATTCTTTTTATTTTTAACACTTGTTACAATTTATATATGTACTTGATTTAATGTTGATACTAAAAATCAAAAAACTTTAAATGCTTTATTAAATTAAAATTTCTATCACGCTTATCACGCTTATCATGTGTATATGAATCAATAAAATTTTAAGGTTACCATATCACATGATAGAAGATCAATATCTCAAATTTAGTCGTTTAAAAAATTTTTAGTTAGAACTAGATTGTATGCATTGTAGTAAAATAAAATATTAAAATTGTGAATTAAAATCTATAAAATTTATGAAAATTAAGTTTTAACATTCTGATTTTTAATTATTAAGGATTAATTAGTTTTAGTTTCATTAAATAACTAAATATTTCAGTTTTACTCAGTATTATTAATTACAGTAATAAATATTAAGGATAGTTTCAAAATATTTTTATCATTAAATTATTATTTTACATAGTTTTTTTTATTTTTTTGCTTATATTTTAATAGAAAATTAATCAGTAGATTTTGATAATATTTTTATTATGTTTTTTTTACAAAATTATATTAGATTTTTATTATTAGTAAATTTTAATATTTAATAAATTTAATAAATAATAATATATTGATTTTATATATTTATTTAATAGAATTAAGGCTAATTTTAGGTTGATTTATAATTATTTAAATTTTGAATTAATACTAAATTAATACTAAATTAAGGTTAATTTTAGTCTGATTTATAATTGTTTAAGTTTTGAATTAATGCTAAATTGCTTGTTTAATTAAAATTAATTAACAGTATTTTAAATTGATTTATAATTGAATTTAAGGAATTGATGTTAAATCAATATTAATTTAAGGTCTATTTTAAGCTGATTAATAGTTTAATTTAATTTTTAAATTGATATTAAATGGTTATGTCTGATTGGAGTCAATTAGTGATGATTATGCTAATTAAAAAACACAATCAATTGGTTGTAAATAGTATTAAAATTAACCTAAATTTAGCCATTTGATTTTTAGCTGATTTGAACTATTTTAACTAATGAATAAGAATAATTTTAATAAAAAAATCATTATAAAAATTTTAAAATATTATTTATATAATTTTAGTATAAAAATAATTTTAATGTTTTTTTTATAATTATAATTATTTTTATATGATTATATATTTGTTAAATTATTTAAAAATTCTAAATAAGATTATAAAATTTATAATAAAACTATTTTATAATAAATTATTTTAGATTTTAAATAAACTATTATAAAATTCTTTTAAAAACAGTTATATAAATAATTTGAATATTACTTTTTTTTAAAAAATTAGATAAACATATAATTAATAATATTACTTATATTTATTTATAATTATTAGAAATTTAATTAGAAATTTATTCTGTATATATATTAAAAAAAATCAATATTTTATTTAAAAAATATACATTATCTTACTATAAATTACCTAATTTTATAAAAAAGTAATATTATATAAAATCTGTTAAGTTTAATATAATTTTTTATTTAAAAGCAAATCAATTAAAATAAGTTATTTTTTAAAATGTTAAAACATGTTATATATAAAGTAATATACAAAATAATTTTATACAAAAGAATTGAAAAATATTATTATTAATATTTTTAAAGTTAGTATATTTTAATAATTAGAAACTATAAATGATTTTGAAAAAATTTATTAAAATTTAAACAATTTAATTTCAATATATCTTATTAAGTAATTTTTAATAATTTATAGTAAGGTAGTATATATAATCAAACGTTTTTTATTAATTAAGATTAATTAGATATTTTGATTTGGTAAAAAATTTTTAAGTATTAAATAAATCATAATTTTTTCGAACAATAATAAAGTAAAATCCTATTATATACAAATATCCTTAATTAGAATATAATAAACTGATTAAATGAAAACAATTTATCCATATATAGTATACTTTCATAATTGATCGCCTAGAATTTTTTGTGCTACTAAATCCATTCAAATTTCAAAATTCAATATTCATATGACCAAAATAAAATGAAAAAAAAAAAATGACAAAATGCGTAAACAATTAAAAACTTGTTTTTTGACAATTTTTTTCTTCCCATCTATTTTTTTTAAAAAAAAAAAATCTCAAATGTATGCATTAATTTATCCATTCGCACCAACGCCCGATTGGATGTCAAGCTTTATGTTAACTTTTCTTCGCGCAGATATAAACAAATAAATTTTTGCATCACGGTTAATTTAAAAAGGTTATGCATTCGGAGTAAAAGAAAAAAAGAATGTCTTTATTTGGAGAATAAAGCCCAAAATTAAATGAATTTTTCATGTCATCTGATATAAAGGAGCCAAAAACTTTTTTATGAAACGAATCAAAATTGAATAATGATTTACCTTACATAAGAGAAAATTTTTTATAAACAACAATCATCCCTTAATTTTTGTATTTTTAGAATGAGGATAAAAATTTGCACAGATCGTTGTTTAGCGGAAAAAATTGAATTGAGGTACATATTTGTTTTTAGTGCGGTAAAAAGAAATAATACATCAAGCATGACCCAATGACCTTTATTTTTCCTTAATTTTTGTTTATATTATTAATGCATAAATTATTTCCGCAGTAAATTTTTTTTAAAAAAAAAAACGCACACTGAGCACCACTCACGAGTAATTTAATATTCGTACTACCTTTTGGTTTAATTGTTTGCACTTTTGAATTAAATTATGTACGAATCCATTGGAAATTAATTAGAGGCGCAGTCGACATTCGGTTATGATAAAGTCGGGGTGGATTTTCCTTATCATTTAATGTGCAAATTATTTCCTGATTTCATAAAAACCAAGGAGGAAATAAAGAAATCCTTTGTATAATACGAATCATAAATACAACTTACTGCGCCTGATGTTCCATGTTAAAAATGCTTGTGTAATATTTTCCCGCCAAAAAAAATTTAATCGATAAATAAAACTGCAAAGAATAAATATTGGACTTCAGACTCCGGAGCTTTTTTCTAAATAATCACTACCATATAAATGTGTATAAATTATGAGTCATTTGGCATAGCTTTTCGATATAATTGGTATATTCTGAAAATATGACTCATTAACTCGGAGTTTGATCTGCAACATTCAAGAAATGTGTTTTTCTTTGTTATTTATGCATATGTAAAGTTAAGTTAGATTGATCAGTCAATCTCACTCTCGCCGCTTTCAAAGTTCATGATATCAATCCATCATTTATCAGTTATTATATAAAGTTTATCATCTAAAAAAACGCCGATATAACCGATATATATATATATATAACCAATACCCGCCAAACTCCGCCACTCTCGATGTGCAAATTTATTCATTTAGTATGATTGATAAAATCAATATCACATTTTTAAATTAGCTTTCTCCTTGATCAACTTTTTTGAGCAACGAGAAACAAAAAAAAAAAAATTTTTATTTGTCAATTTATCATCGTCAACTGCATCTTGGAATTGCCACACAAGCTTGCAAACTCACCATAACTTAACGCAGGGATAGTTTCTTTTTTTAGGTTTAACAGTTCGGTTACACACGCCCGAGCATTCCATTTTGTCATCCCATTCAAAGGTTAGATAGTCACTCAACATTTAGTTTACATCGTTTCAAAGTGAAAAAAAAAGATAACCCTTACCCTGCACCTGTCTGTCTTTCACTCGTTTGATACTTTCTCTCACCCCAATATTTGCAACAAAAAAAAAAGCCTTTATTTTTAGGTTTTTTTTGTCTTCTTTTTTTTAATACCAAAAAAATTTAATATTTGTTAATATAATATCTTTTCCAAAAACAACCTTTTAAAAACAAGCTACAAAAAAGAAAAAAAAATTAACCTTAAAAACTGCATAAAACTATAAATAAAATAAAAAAAAAAAAAAGAAAAAAAAAGAGGGAAAAATAAATTAGATACCAAAAATAATAAAACGCGTATGTTGACAACTCTATAACTACCAAAACAGTAATTTTCGCAATGCAAGCAAGTTCACTCCCAAACCCTCCTCCTCCGATTCTTGCCCAAATATATCCGAGACTAGATAGCAGAATAGATAGCAACTTTCTTAATATACCTTCAATCGTAACATCTCCTTCCATACCTACCTCAGTGTCCGAATCTTTCCTGTTCAACTATCAACAAGAACCCTTGAATAGTCCTATTTCCCAGGCAATATCAGCACCGGTCACTCCCACAAATAGTGTGACTCCTGGTTTCTCTCAGCCACCCAGAAGAGGTAAAGGAAATCAAAATGGTAGTAACTCTTCCAACGACGGAAAGTCCAACTCAAAAAGTAAGCTCTTAAGATTTTAAATTTATATATATAATTCCTCGATGGATTAAAAAGTAGAGTCATACGCAATCAATCATTAAAAATTATTTCAGGCATAAACTACTTCACGAGTTAAAACTATTGAATGACTAATTAATTTATACTTTTAATTTGCTATCGACTTTGATCCAACCAAAATAATTTTAAAATCTTTTTTTTCCTTTCTTCCTGTTTGTTCATCCAAAAAACATGACTCTAGGCAATAGTAATTTAGCGCATATTCCTTGCAAATTTTTCAAGAGTGGTGCCTGCACGGCAGGGAAAAATTGTGTCTTCTCTCATAGCAAGGATCCTCCATCTGATAATTACGTTTGTAAATACTTTTTAAAAGGGAACTGCAAATTTGGAAATAAATGTGCTCTTTCCCATACTTTACCAAATGAACGTAAATCAAGTTCAAATGGTAGAACTAGCGGCAGTAGCAAAAATGTTAATGGATCAAGGAGTAGTATTCCAAACAGTATGATTCAAGAAATTAGGTCACCTATAATGCTTCCGCAAGGATACAGCCAAGATCTTAATGATTTTCAACCTCTTAATTCTCCTGGAATTCCTTTCACGCGTATTCCTATCAGTCCTGAATATGCGAGCAGCCACAGACAATTCAGCCAGTTGACAGCTTCACTGAATGATTCAGCTGCTTTTTCTGACGAGAATCATACCGCACCAAGATTACGTAACATCAATACAAGTTTCAACAATGATCATTTATCCGCACCAATAAATATTAACGGCCAACAACGAAGATCACTTCCTGATATCTTTCATTTTGGTCCAGTAAATAACAATAACAATAACAATAACAATAATAATAACAATAATAATAATAATAATAATGCCGAATCTTTTGGAACCTCTCCATTTCATAATCCTGGCAGTAAATCAATATTTTTACCACTTTCTTATGTCAGTGATAGTGGAATGCTTTCACCTACCGCCAATACTCATCAACATCTTCATAGCATTCCTGAACTTCATGATTACCCACATCATGAAGAAGCCATCTTTGAAGATTTTAGTGCATATGAATATGAAGAACTTCTTCCCTCCTCGTTAAATGATTTGTTAACTCCAACTGAACGTGAGAGACGTCGAAGTAGGCAGGAAGAATCTTCAGAAATAAGTCCTAGGAGATTATTCAATAGTTCTTCATCTGTGATGCATCCTGTGCACATGGACAGTCAGCATCTTAATTATTATAACTCACATGCTGATCCTACACATATACATTTTGCAGGAAGATCTCTGCCCGCTAATTATATGAATCAAAATGAAGGACAACAAGTTAATAATGGATACAATAGACAACATCTGTTTGGATTTCCTGGCATGAGAAATGTTTCAATTAATAACAATTATGGCGAAGATTGGAATGATCAGCTGTCCCCTCTTAGTCCATTAGTTTCTATTCACAATCAAAATCATCATCGTTTTAGTAATAACAATAACAATAGTCCTTCAGGTTATTCGTCCGATCATCATGGTACTCCAGCTATCAACATTCCCTTACCTCACGAATTTCATCAAACTGGTGCAAACTCACCTATGTATCCTGGCATTATAGGCCGACCAAATGGAAATAACAATGTCAACGGAAATAGTGGTAATAACAGTAATACCGGTGATCGTCCAACTACTCCAGATCCATTTAGTCCTTTTGGAACTGACGACGATGTTTTCGTCTTCTTTAACATGGAAGAAGATAAAAATGACCAAGTGCAAACAGAATCATCACCTTCTAAATCATCTGAACAATTGAAAACCCCACTATCATATTCCGCAATTACCAAAACGGGTTTGAAGGATTCTGGTGCAACTCCCGGACTCAGTATCGACTCGAGGCGTTATGAGCCGGTTTGTTGATATAAATATATATATATGTAATTTCAAAAAAAAAAAAAAAAAAAAAAGAAAAAAAAACTTTCCTAATGGGAAGTTCATATGTATCATAATATTTTCAATTATTAGTGAACTATATATATTTTTTTATTTTTTTTTAAAAAAAAAAAATAAAAAAAAAAAAATAAAAAATTGGATACAAAAAAAAAATCGGTTATTTTTGGGGAGGGGCGATTTATATATCTTTTTTATTCTTTGTATTGAAAGAAAACAAAATAAAATTATAATAATATTATTTTTTTTGTGCTTAATTATACAATGGGAAATAATACCCTTTCTCTTTTACGTTTGTATTTTTTTTTTCTCTTTATCTATTGTTTTGGCTTAATTCATAGTTATGCCCCTTCGGAATTTCTGGAAACTGTCGATATGGAGATCGATGTCATTATCTTCATGGTATGCCTTGTCCTTCTTGTCTTAAACATGTTCTGCATCCTTATCATAGTTCTGAAGAACATCAAGGTAAGTCAAATTGGTTTAAAAAAAATCTTTTTTATTTGGTAAAAAATCTAAATTTAATTCATTTTTAGAACACATTAACGAATGTATTAACAAGCAAATCCAAGTTGCTGATGGTGTTAGACCAGAAGATCTTAAATGTGGAATTTGCCTTGAAAAAGTATTATCAAAAGAAGATGCTCGTTTCGGTCTATTGAGTAAGTATCATCGGCGAATATAATGATGCTATCTGACAAATTATCGGTGATACAGATAAATTTAAATCTGGTTATGAAAATAGATTGCGAGCACGCGTTCTGTCTTCAATGCATTCGTCAATGGAGATCAAATATCACCATGGAATATCAAGTTATTCGTGCTTGTCCAATTTGCAAAACATCAAGTCATTTTATTACCCCAAGCACTACCTGGATCACAGATCGTTCCGAGAAGCAAAGGGTGATCAACGAATACAAACGAAAGTGCAGGTAAATGGGAATTAAGTTATCTTATGTGTTTATCAAGCATCCAAATATAAATTAAATTTTTTTTATAGTACAATTCCATGCAGAAATTTTAATTATGGGGAAGGGCAATGTCAATTCGGCATTTCTTGTTTTTATGCACACACCTATCGCGATGGAACAAAAGAAGACATTCATTTTCGCACTATTCAAAATGGAGAAGAAGTTAAGGTCCTAGATAATGTTCGATTATGGGATTTCATGGAAGATTTTACCAACAAGTGTATGGTGTCTGAGAATTATAATAATGTACTTGATGTCGTTGTTAATGATGATAACGATAAATTATTGAATAGAATGGAGATCAATAACATGACTCCAAATAATTATGATAATAATGACACTGATGGATCAGCAGATACCCCTACAATTACATCGAGCTTATCTGTCGATTCGCCAGTTTTCATTCCTTTTGGTAATAGAACTGAAAATTGACTCAGCCGAGAAAAGAGTTAATAATATTATCGGAGAAATAAAATATAACAAGAGAATGATCTTTTTTTTTTTAAAAAAAAAAAATTAATTAATTAGGCTTGTGTATGCGATATAAGATGCTTATTACATGCCCAAAAGTAGTTTCATTAGTCAGATTTATAACAAAAACGTGGGGAGTCAAATCAAAAAGAATTTAATGTATAAAATTTGATTTCTTTTTGCTATATATATTATATATACAAGTATATTTATCTGACAAAATCATTATGAAAACCTTTGGCATTTTAAATATATATATATATATTGATTAGTAAAATATAAATGTTTGATATAAAATAAAAAAAATTAAAAATAATTTTATATAATTTTAATACTTTTTTTATTATTAAGCTTATAATGATAGCAAATAACAGTTAAAATAAAAATAAAGATAATATATTATTTTTATTATGTATAAAAATTATTTTAAAAAAATTTATATTATGATTTTATAGAATCCTAAAAATCTATAAAATTAGTAAAAGTTTTAGCAATTAATACCTTTTTAAAGAATTAAAAATCAATTATATTTATTAATTTGAAATAAATTTAATTTAAAAAAAAAAACTTTAATTATTAAATATTAAAAAACAACAGATTTTATTAGTGAATATTAAATAATATAATAAAGAATATTAATAATTTTAAGTGATCTTAAAAGGCTCAAAAATTATTTTTACAAATTATAATATTTTTAATAAGCTACTTAATAAAATATATAATAAACCTTTTAAAATTTCAGAATTTCTTAAAATTTAAATTTTAAAAATTAGGATCAAGTTTTTAGTATTGGTCTTATACTTAGTAATCCTATTAAAATTATCAATTTTAAATATTATTTCGCTTTTTATAAATTAATTATAAATATTTATAACATATTTTTTTATGCAGATTATTTATTAAAAATAATTAATTAAACTTTTCTAGAAATAGTAATTTCTTAAATTATAAAGATCGGTTAAGAATCACTTAATATTCTAAATATAATATTTGATTTAATATTTGAATTAAATAATTAAATTTTAAATTGAATTACTAAAGGTAAAAAATATTTTAATAACTTAATATATACTTCTAAAAATTGCTAATTAACATAAGAATTTTTTTTTAATATTTATATTTTTATTTTAATAAAAGTTATTATAATATTTATGAATTTGAAAAATTAAAAATAATTAAATGTGATATTATATGTAAATTTTAATATATAGATAGTTTTACTATAAAAATATAATTTTTTATAAATCACGTGAGTTAAAGTGTTCTGAATTATGCTGCAGCATAATATATGCATAATATTAAATTTAGTATATAATATTATGCTTTTGTATAATTAGAAATTTCGCATAAATCATATAATCACATAATTCGCAGTAATAATCTCAATTTTTATTAGTTATTAAGATCTTTAATTATTAATCTTTTATCAGATGCTAACTATTTTAATAAATTCAATCAATCATAACCATACAAAAAAAAGTACATTTGACAATTATTTTAAATTTAAAAAACATAAAAAATATTCAAAATAGTGATAATAATTTACAAAAGACTTTAACTGAAACTATTCAGCAATTTATGTCTGATAAAGATCAAATTATAATTAAAATTTTAATGAAAGCAGACATTCCATTAGAAAGATAGGTAAATTACTTTTATTTTTGTTTAAATATTCTTCAAAAGATATATAATTTTAATTAAATATTATATTTAATAATAATAATATATATTTTTTTAATAATAAATAATTTTTAGGTAATGCTATTATAAAATTAAACTAACAAAAAGAAAAGTATTTACCTATTGTTTACAATTTGCAAAAGTAACAACTAATCAATTAATTAAAAGAAAAATATATTAGCATTACAGTTAATGAATCAACTAATATTTGTGAAAGATTAGCTGTAAATATTTTATTTAGTTTTAAAAACTATACAAAATTAGTTGTAACTAATCATCTTGCTATAGTAAATAATATTACAATTTCCTAACTTATTATTAAAATCTTAATGATTATTTAATTTCTTTTGAAAACATTATTTTATTTATTTTAAATAATGTTGCTTATATATTAAAATCCTTTAAAAATCTTTTTATTATTATATCTCAAATAAAACATAATTATTGTTTAGCTCATATTTATAATTTGGTTAAGAAAACTTGAATTGAAAATCAAAATTTTCATATTGTTAATGATATAGTTTCAAAGATTAAACTTCTTTATTTATTTTCAGCATAAAAAAGTAGATGGTTTAATTATTTTACTTTAAATTTTATTGAATTTCCTACTTTATCTTCTTTAATTTAAAATAATTTAAATTTATCTATTAAATCTACTTTACCTTCTCTTCTTGTTAAAAATAAGATGAAATTCATGATTTAATTTTATTTTTTGAATTAAAAAATATCTTTTATATTCAGCATTTTTTTTTCTTAAAAAAAAATAATATTTGTGATAATAAAGCAGTACAAAATATGTATAATTATTTTAACAATACCACATATATAATAACATTTGAAATATTTATTGATTTTATTCATTTTAATACTCAAAGGTATGATTGTTTATTTATTTTAATAAATTTTATTATTAATACTAATAAATAATTAATTTTATTTTTAGATTGATAATTGATTTAGAATTCTTTAAGATTCATAAGTAATTTATATCTTTATATGTAACTTTACGTGTAAAAGAAATATATGCATTATAAAATCTGAAATAATATATTTATTATTATCAAAAAAAATGAAATTAAAATTATAAATAGAACAAGTTAATGTTAATTATTTTACAGATATTTTTATTAATGCTTTTAAAAATGTATTACAAAAATTTAAAAAATATATTTTAAACTATTTAGTTTTATCACTTTTTAAAACTATTTAATATTTTGATTTAAGGTATATTTATTTTCAAGTAGAAAGAACTAATATTTTATTATATTCTATTATACTTAAATTTTAAATTCCAAATTTAAATTTAATTCAAGAATAATGAATTTACTGTAATAATAATGAAATAATTAATTCAGAGAAGGATTTTGATTTAAAAAATTATTGGATAGAAAAAAAATATCTTACTAACATTAGCTAATATAGCATTAATTATATTTGCCTTCCAGTTTCAGATGTAGATGTTAAATATAGTTTTTCTATTTACAAAAATATTTTAAATAATAGAAGATATCAATTATTTAAAGAATCTATTATTATATTAAATTTATTTCATTTAATAGTAAAAATTAATAAGATATAATTAGATAGATTGGTCTTATAATTGTTATAAATAAAGTTTTTACAATTTCAGTATATTAAATAAATCCTTTTTAAATTATAAATTAATTTAATAATTTTGTCCAAAATTATAAATGCATAATTTAACATAATTTATTTTATTATATACAGTATATATAATTTAGTATTTATGTAGCATAATTTTAGATACTCTAATATGAGTTTATACAAATATCTAAAAAGAAAACTTATATAACTGATTTTAAGACTTAAACTTAAATTTTACTAGAAGACAAAATTGCCTTTTTGACATTATGTAATATTTCATAATTTTATAATTAATTTACTGTATGTAAAGTAATTTAAATATAATACCTTGTAACTGTTAATGTTTTTAAATATATAGATATAGATTATCGTTTAATTATAATAAATATATATTTTTACTTTCTAATCAATTACATTTTTGATTTGTTTATAAAAATAAATTATATTTGAAAATTAAAATTAATTTTGATAAGTAATAAAATTTTGATAAAAAAATAGATAATTTATATATGAGGACCTGTACAGTAAAACCTGGAGTTACATCGATCACGTAATTTTAAGAAAATTGAGGTTTAAATTAACTGATCAATTTTGATGATTATTGCAAAATAAAATAATTTTTCAAAAACGGCCTTCATAATATAGAATAAAATTTTGCACATATATAATTGAAAATATAAGCTTCTATTTTCTTCTTTTATACGTATTTTTTTTATTTGGCAATAAAATTTGTATATTATATATTTTTAATAAAGTTAATAATTATTTTGTAAAAAAATGAACTTTCTGAAAACTTTATTTTTTTGAGATTTCAATGTTTGAAAGTATTAAAAAAATAATAATAATAAATAGCAATATCAGTAATAGTAAATGAGCAAAAAAATAGTCTTATTTTATTTGATTATATTGTAGAATTTCAAATCTAATTACAATAATTTAATTTAATTTGTTTCACGTTTCTTTTAGCTTAGGACAAACAATATCACAATTTGAATTTTTAATAAAAAACATATTTTTTAGTTCTATTAAAGCAGCCAATATACAAAGGGTCTCCAAAAGTTTACATACACTTTTTTTGTACGAATTTACTCAAAATTTTATTAAAAAATTAAGCAATTTACAAATAATAAATAATATTTCTAGACTATTAAAATATATATTTTATTAAGGTTTAATATTTGGTCAGACCACCATTTGCATTTATTACCACCTGAATTTATCGAGGCATACTTTTAACTTAATTTTCAATTTTTTCAAAAGTAATTGATTTCCAAGCCTTTCGCACTTGTTGTTCAAGTAAGGAAAGATTAGTAGGCTTTACTTTTCAGCTTCAAAGAATTTTTTTAATTTTATTCTATAGATTTTTGATCAGGTTAAGGTCGGGCTTTGAGTAGGCTATTTAAGGGTTCAGATATTTTTTTTTGCACGAAATTCTGCAATAATTTTGCTTTTGTGATAAGGAGCATTGTTTTCTTGAAAAATACCATCTCCATTTAGAAAAAATCACTTTATAGTAGGGATAACATGCTTGCATATAGTTTCAAGATGCACTGCACCATTTATAAAACTAACTAAAGGGACAATTGGCCCTAATCCTTGTGCAGAAAAATATACCTAAAACATCCGATTTGAACTGTGCTTCACTATCGCTGAAACACAAGCAAGTAACTATTTTTCAGATGGTTCTCGCTAAATCTGACTAGTATGTAATTGTTGAAACTGAAAAAAGGTTGATTCATCAGTTCAAAGAACCTTTTTCCAATCTTGCACAGTCCAGTGTGCATGCTCTTGTATCTATGTAAGTCGCTTCACTATGTTTTCAGGTAAAATTAATAGTTTTCGCCTAGCTGCACAATTATTTAATTTAATAATATGAAGTATTCGACGGATGATAGGGATAGAAGCATCCTACCCTGACTTCTTTTTCCAAAGAGCTTGCACTTCACAAGTACATTTGCGGCAATTTTTTTTCTTTGTAACCAATCATTTAAGTTGGTTATAATTTGAAGTTATGAAAAGGCATGGTCGTCTAGAACGTGGCTTTATATCAGTAGACCCAGTGGCTTTATACCTTCTTATATAAACTGAAACTGCAGAGGGTTCACATCCTATAGTTTCTGCAATTTTTCTGCATGAATGGCCAAGTTGATGTTTATAAAGAATAGCGTCTTTTTGGGACTCAGTAAGATCTTTTCCTTTACCCATTTTTTTAAAATAAGGTTAAAAAATTTTTTTTTGGTTTATTTATTCTTTTTTAATTAGTGTGAAAAAATTCACACAGTTGTCTTAAATTATGAGTGTATAAACAAATCGTGCAGGGTTTACAATTTTTGCGAAATTTGCGATATTTATTATATTTATAATATTGGTGATATATTGAGATGAAAATAGTGATCTGATCAAATAATAAACAGATTAGTACAAAGTTTAATTTACTATTTTAAAATCAATATTTATTATTTGATGATCATTTGCTTACTTAATAAAAATATTATTAAAATTCATACAAAAAAAGTGTGCGTAAACTTTTGGAGACCCTCTGTATTTTCATTTGCATTATTATTATTAAAATAAATACTATACTCCATATTATTTAATGAGAATAAGAAGCGAAAATTGCGAAAGTTTTTAAAGTAAAAGGCAATGACAAAAAGTTAATTTTACACCTTTTTTACTATTTTATTATACTCTAAAAACCTTATTTTCTAAAAGGCTAGATTTTTAAACATATGACCATTACAAAATCTCAAAATCACATGATCAGTCTTAACTTCAGGTTTTGCTATATAGATCTCCATATATAAAACAAAATTTTTGAGAATAATCATTTTTTGCAAAAATTAATTCAATATAAAGTAAATTATTATTATTTATACATATGGATTAGAAATATAAAAAATGAAAATTTTTTGATAAAAAAAAATTACTTATGTAATATTAATATATTTATATATTAAAATTTAGATTATATTTAGGTAATTAAAAATTGATTTTAAAATAATATTTAGATTTTTCTTATAATAGATTACTTAAAATATAATTTTTTTGATATAAAAATATTTATATACTTTCACTAGATTTATTTTTAGTTATTTTAATATCTAAGTCAAAAGGCTATAACAATTGATTCTATACATTAAAGTTTCTAATCTTAGGATTTTTTCTAAGTCTTACAGGTATCCATTATACTTGAATTAATTTAACAAATATTACATTTTAGAATTTAAGATATATTAGTTGAACTTATAATAATGAACTTAATAGTAAGTTAATATAAAGTATTACAACAAATCTTAAATGAAAGACAATATTAAAAGAAAAGTAAGTTTGTATAGATTTAAATTATTTATAATACTAAAACTTGTAATTATTATTTAAGTAAAAAGTTATTCTATTTATACAAAATAAATTTATTACAGTTAACTATTTGCTATGTTATAAACTAAATATTTTAGTAAACTTCTGCTATAAAATAATAATATAAGATGATAAAATAAAAATATAAAATATAAGATAAATTATATAAAATAAGAAAATATATAAATATAATAAAGACATTTTAGAATAAAAAGTTACCTATTATTATGAATATAATTAAAATTTGTAGTTAGAGTTCCGGACGAGTTGAGTTAACTCACGAGTCAGATAAGCCGAATCGAGTTCAAATCAAGTCGAGTTGGTGTTTTTTTTGACTCGATGATTT
>CAJVPP010000483.1:0-31299 GCA_910592005.1 Funneliformis mosseae
TCGGTAGTCATCACAGTTAAAAAAAAACCAAAAATTTAAAACAACGATATCATCCAGAATAAAAAATCAGAAAAATCACAAAAATTCAATTTAAGTTTTGTCCAATTTGATGGTTAGAGGCATATTTCTATTATAAAAAGTAAAAAAATCAGAAAAATTTAACTTAAGATTTGTCTGATTTTGATGGTTAAAAGCATGTTTCTATTATATAGTAGTGGCAGAAAAAACTGGCAGTAAATGAAAATTCATTTACTCGATCACTATTTATTAAAATTGTTCAAAACTTAAAATATAAATAAACTAATACCATATTTATTATATATTAAAATTTTAATATTGAATTACATTGCCATTCTTTTCAATTACCAAATTTACCCTCTTTCCATACTATTGACTAAATTAAGGCAGAGGTTTTGATCGATATTGAACCATTTGCCCTTAATAATTTCTATAAAAATCCTCTGTGTAATCAGATTTTTTCACTAATTCATTTATTGATCTTATTTTCCACCCTTTTCTTGATAATTGCCCACAAATTTTCTATTGGATTCAGATCTGAAAATATGACAGCCAATCAAGAACCGCAGGATATCAATTTTTGAGAAGAGACACTGTAAGCTTAGCTTTGTACTTCAGATTATTGTCTTGTTGAAATGTTCAGGACCCTTCAAAAAGCTGATATGCTTGATCAAAAAGATTATTTGTTAAAATTTCACGGTATAACTCCTCATTCATGTTTTCAGTAAACATGTAAAACCCAACGATTCCTTGCAAACAAAAAGCCCTAAAACATGAATTTTGAAAGGATGTTTAACAACTTCACAAGTTGGTTTTTTTTCACCCTCTTCATAACGAACTAAGGTAGTATTATAGAACATTTGAAAGGTTGTTTTATTAGAAAAAATCATATTTTCCCAATTTTTATTTTTATGAACTTCTGCCCAAGAAACTTGTCTCTCTTTTACAATTGAAGTGAGAAATGGGGTTTTTTTAGGAACACAAACTCAGTAACTAAGCTTCCAAAAGTTCTCACAGACTATGTGAGTAGCTATATTAAGATTTGAATAAGTATCATTAAGAGTGTCTGCAATTTCAAAACTTGTTACACTAGCACGCGAACGAGCGAGCTGACTAAGGTGATGCTGCTTTTTTAGACTTAAAACCTTTGGACGTTCTGGATGATATCGTTGTTTTAAATTTTTGGTTTTTTTTAACTGTGATGACTACCGATACAGTGTCCTTAATGAGAACTTGATAATTTTGTGTAGTTCATCTACATTTCATGTTCTATTATTCCACAATGACTTAACTACTTCATGTCGTTCTTTAATAGAAATTTTTTGCAGCATTATTACATCATATCGGTCATAAGGTACTCTTGTGTTCAGTTTTTTATACATGTTGATCAGCATAATATAGTAAATAACCAAACAAAAATTTGGTTTGTGTTGTTCAATCAGATGTGATGTAAATCATTATTTTAATCATATAATCACGACTGCCATTTTTTTTCCGCCATTACTGTAAAAAGTAAAAAAATCAGAAAAATTCAACTCAAGTTTTATCTGATTTGATGGTTGAAGACATATTTCTATTATAAAAAGTAAAAAATCAGAAAAATTCAACTTAAATTTCATCCGATTTTGATAGTTAGAGGCATGTTTCTATTATAAAAAGTAAAAAATCAGAAAAATTCAACTTAAATTTCATCTGATTTTGATGGTTAGAGGCATGTTTCTATTATAAAAAGTAAAAAAATCAGAAAATTTGACTAAAATTCAACTTAAGTTTCATCTAATTTGATGGTTGAAGGTATGTTTCTATTATAAAAAGTAAAAAATCAGAAAAATTCAACTTAAGTTTTGTCTGATTTTAATAGTTAGAGACATGTTTCTGTTATAAAAAGTAAAAAATCAGAAAAATTGACTAAAATTCAACTTAAGTTTTGTCCAATTTGATGGTTGAAGGCATGTTCTATTATAAAAAGTAAAAAAATCAGAAAAATTTAACTTAAGTTTTGTCCGATTTGATAGTTAAAGGAATGTTTCTATTATAAAAAGTAAAAAAAATCAGTTTATTTTTGAAAAGTTGACTAAAATACAGCTTTTTCTTCGTTCGATTTTGATAGTTAAAGGTAAAAATTGACTAAAATTTAACTTAAGGTCTTTTTGTTCTTGAGACAATTTTTTTTGGGATTTTGGTGGAATATAAAAAGAGAAAATTTGGAAATGATTGAAATTATTTTTTAAAATATTAAAAAATTAAGCTTATTTATATAAATATTTCTATATACCAGAAATAAACTCAAATAGTACATTAAATCAATATTATTTTAGCAATCATATAAATTTGAAAGTTCAGTTCTTAGGAATGATAAATGATAATACCATCATCTCTAAGAAACGATAAATGCATCTTTCCATAGAAATGATAAAATAATCATTTCTTAGATATGATAAAACAATCATCCTTAAGAAACGATAATACTATCGTTCCTTAGGTACGTTTATATCATTATTTCTAAGGAACTATAAATGCATTGTACCTTAGAAATGATAAAACAATTATCTCTAAGAAACAATAAAACTATCATACCTTAGGAATGATAAAACCATCGTGCCTTAGGAATGATAAAACTATCGTGTTTTAAGAACGATAAAACTATCATTCCTTAAGTACGATAATACCATCATTCCTTAGGAACGATAAAATCATCATTTCTTAGGTACGATAAAATAATCATCCTTAATGAATGATAATACTATTGTTCTTTAGGTACGTTTATACCATCATCCCTAAGGAATAATAAATGCATTATACCTTAGGAACAATAAAACAATCGTCTCTAAGGAATGATAAAACCATCATGTCTTAAGAATGATAATACCATCGTTTCTAAGAAACGATAAAACCATCGTGCCTTAGGAACGATAATACCATCGTATCTAAGGAATGATAATAACATTATCCCTAAGGAACGATAATACTATCATACCTAAGAAACATTAATACCATCATTCTTAAGGAATGATAAAACCATTATATCTAATGAATAATAATACTATTGTTCCTTAGAAACAATAAAACTATCGTACCTTAGGAATGATAAAATCATCATTCCTTAGGTACGATAATACTATCGTTCCTTAGGAATGATAAAATAGTCATACCTTAGGAATGATAAAATCATTATACCTAAGGAACGATAATACTATCATACCTTAGAAACGATAAAATCATTGTACCTAAGATACGATAAATGCATCGTTCCTTAAGAATGATAAAACCATTATATCTAAGAAACAATACAATCATTCCAATCGGACGTCAATTAGTTATAAATAAGATAAGTCAAATTTTTGATATATATCAATCAGCTATAAGTATGCTAATCGGCTATAAATAAGATAGGTTGAATTTTGGCTGATTCTTGGCCGATTTCTGATGTATGCCAATCAACTAGGCTGATTTTTGATAATTTGCCGATTTTAGGCTGATTTTAGGCTGATTTTCACATGTCTGGTTTTTTGATTTCAACCAGTGAATAGTATATAAACGTCCTTATTTATTTTTTCATTAGGATATTTAAAGGTTTCTAATAAGTTTATACTATTATATTGTTTTAATCATTTAGAATGTAATATAGCAATTCAATCAATATTTGATTCTAAAAATAAAGAAATTAAAATAATGACAATTTCAAATCAGAGTTTATCAATTAAAATGCATAACTATTTAAAATAACAAAGAAAATTCTTAACTCATTTATGTAAAGGTCAATTTAAACTGTAAAATTTAATATTATTAATAAAGATAATATATTACAAGATAGTATTTTTATATTTTATTATAACGATATTATTATCTTTGAATTTTATATTTATATTTAACTTAAAATTGTATAATCATTCAATAGTTTTAGTAAAACTTTACGACTATTAAATAAAAAAATAAGGCTAGTATAAAAAATTCTATCTTTCAAATCAAATACAAATAAAAAAAAGAAAATAAATAAAATATCTAATAAAAGTTATTAATGTTTAATAATTATTTTTTTATCTGATAAATGATTTTTTACCTGATAAATGATTTATTATAGTTATTATTAATTATAAAAAATTATAGGATATTAGATAATATAATATATACTTATAATGTAGTAAAAATTAAATTATCTAGCAACTTTATAAATATATGATAACTAAGATCTTTTGATTGTTTAAATTGAGAAAAAATACAAGGTTTTATGATATCTTATCCTGTATATATTAAATAAAACAGAAGTTTAATATGCTAATATTTTGATTTCACAGCTAGGTTTCATTTTTTCTAAATAATTTTTTATATATTTCATTAAAAATAGAATTAAATTTAATAATTAAATTGAAATTAAACTGAAGTGATTCTTCATTTTTAAGATATTGTAAAAGAAAAAAGAAATAATCAAAATTTGTAATTATTGATTATCAAATATATCAGTAGCCAATTTATTTTGAATTATGCATGCTAATATAAGAAATCTCAGAATTATGTAATTTTATGATGCAATGAACTTAAATTATACATTAATATATAATTTATGTATTTAATACAAAATTATACAATTAATAGAATTATTATTCCAGTTAAGATTAATTTTAAGAAATTTAAGGAAGTCTTTTTTGATTAATCTTAGATTAATTTTAATGAGAATTCTGTAAATTTTTCTTAATTTATATTTTATTTTTTTTAATTTACTTTATTATAATAAATTTTTGCAGAACTATAGTACTTTTAAAAAAAAATTAGCAAAATTAGACAATAAATAGATGATTAATTAGAATTATATATAAATATCAAATTCTATTTAATAAATAAAAATAATATAAAAATAAAAAATGGAATTATAATAATTATAATAATTAATAAATAAAATAATATAAATTGTATAATGTTTATAAAATATATATAATTAATGATGATAACAAAACATGATGTATTATTAATGATAAAATAATATAAGATATATAAATAATAATAATAATAATACCGTAAAGTACTGACTAAACTACCTTAGGTTTTTTACAAATTCACTCACATATTTGCAAAATATCCAGATAGTTTAATCAGGGATATATTGTATAGAGAGAGGATCTTGTTTAAATCAAATGCTTTATATTGATCAGGATATAAAATAAAATTTGTAACACATTCCACTTTATGTTGCTTGGCATTTATAGTTAGACCTCCTAATAATGTTTATTAAAGAAAATAAAAGAACTTTTTATTCTAGAATAACTCTTGTCTAGTAGTATTCATACAACTGCAAGTCATTTTGGCTTACAACCAAGTCAGGTTCGTGACTAGAAATATAAAAAGATCAACTTAAAATTTTAGCATCTTATTTATTAAAGTTGCATAGTAGTAGACAATCATTCTTTTTAAATTTAGAGCAAGAGTTAGCAAAATGGATTTTAGATTGTCATGCATAAAATTTGCTAATTATTAATAATATAGTAATAAAAAAGGCTAAAGAACTTACATAAACTGATAATTACTAAGAAAAATATTCAAATATTTTTTCCTTTAAATTTTTAAGCAAATGGATAGATTGTTTTATAATTTATTATGATCTTTCAAATAAATGAAAAACAACAGTATTTCAATATCTACCAGAAGATTTACTTAAAAAGTAGCAAAGTTTTTTAAATTTTGTCCTATATAAAAGAATACAGTATGATTATCCACTAAAATTTATTAAAAACATAGATGAAACATCTGTAACTTTTGATTTACCTAATTCATATACCTTAAAAAAATGCAGTTCTAGTTCTATTAATATTAAAATTACAGATCATGAAAGAAGCATCTTTACAGTTATTTTAAGTTATATGGCTGATGAATTAAAATTACCACCTGTTGTTATTTTTAAATTAAAAAATATATTTTGAGAATCTTTTTCAGATGGCATATTTGTTAGAACAAATGAAAAGGATGAGTTAATGAGAATGAAATGAACTGATAGGTAAAAAATATTTGGTTTAAAAAAATCATTGATTTATCATTAAATCCTAGATTACTTTTTGTTTTAGATTCTTTTCATGAGCACTTAGTTGATTCTATTAAATAAAACTTAAAGAAAAAGAAACCAATATAGCTATAATTTCCAGTGGATTGATATCTAAGCTACAATCATTTGATATAGCAATTAATAAAAGTTTTAAATCTCATGTAACTTTATTTATACTTATAATATATTATAGATATTATTATTAAATTATTAAAATAATAATTATTTAAATTATCATATAATTTTTTATTTACAGATTCATGAATTTTATAATAACTGGATGACAAATGAAGTTCATGAATTAACTCCAGCTAAATAAATCAAAAAATCTTCTTATTCTTTAGTATGTTCATAGGTAAAAGATGTATAGGAAAAAGTTAATCCAAATTTAATTTGTAAATCATTTAAGTGTTATAGAATTTCAGTTAAAACAGATGATATAGAAGATGATAAGATTTTTAATTATGATAATCTTCTTATAAAAGATAAAGAAAATTTTAATGAAAATGATGGAAATAATAAATTACTTGAAGAAGGAGAGGATTGTGAAGATAATTATAATAATTGGGATGAATTTTAATAGTTGTAATTTACAAATTAATGGTTTTTGCAAAATTTTTTTTTTCCTTATAATCTTGATATTTTTTGTATTAGTTTATTATTTATCTAAGTTTTATAACAATGTTGTTAATAATTCTTTTATTATATATATAATTTGATAGTTTGAAAAAAAAATATAGATTTTAAATTTTTGCCATCTTATTGGAATTTTAATAAAAAAAAAAATATTACTTAATTTATAATATTCTTTTATAATTACTTCTATTACAATAATTATAATAAAAATTGGTTTATAAATTAATAAACAAAAATTAATAAAATCACTTATTATTCAGTTCAAAAAAAAAACATTATGTAAAATGCCTGGGTTTCTTACAAAATTTTGGCATAAAATCCTAGAGGGATAGTTTACATAGGAGGTAATTTAGTTAGTATTCTATAGTAGATGATATATAATTAATGATAATAATAATATACAATAAATATATTTAATAATAACAATAAAATAATTGAACAAAAAATCTAAAATTTAATTATAAGAAAAATAAAATAGTTGAAAAATAAAATATAATGAAATAAAAAGAAGAAAATATAAAAAAAAAAGAAATGTTACAATTCTATGATATGGATAGTGATAAGTAATTTCATATTTTTTTTGTTCGCTATATCATCACTTCCAAGATATTTATTTTTTATATATGTAGCATATATGACCATTGCTGATTTTATTTGATCCTTTCTTTAAAGCTTCTTTTTAAGAATATCTGTAATCTGTTTATGAGCTGATGCAATCAGTTGAGGTATGTATGGAGTATTTGCATATTTTTTTTTATTATCTTAACGTATATTAAAAACATATGCTAGATTTTTAATAGATAGAATAATAGCTTCTTACGTAATTAAATGTTTTAAAAAAGGGTGAGATCTAGCAGAATTACAGATTTTTTCTAGGAATTTTATATCATTATGAGAGGGCTTGACTATTATTTCTTTTACTTCATGTATCCTGTATTATATATTTTTACTTTTTTATGATAAATTGATCAGAAATAATTCCTAAAAGCATATTCCTTTTGTGTTTTATATTCTTGCCTTTCAGCTAAAAGTAGGTTTTCTATCATTTACAACCTATTATTTTCTTCTTTCTGCTCAATTTCAGCTAATATTAGAAGCTTAGCTTTATTAGGATCATGTTACTCCTGATCCCATTTGTTAGCCTCTTCGTTTGTAATAAAACTCCTACTATACCGTAAAAATATAGTTTTAAACTGCTTTATATTTATACGAGATAGAGACTTCTATTATTTTTCTTTTCTATATGCTTGGGTAGCTGGACTGGGACTTACTTCTCTCACTTTTTCTTCAATTTATATGGTAAAAGCTTGCATTCCTTCTTGTGGAATAATTTCTTTGAAGACCTCTTTATCTGCTTATAATAGATCATGATTTAAACACTGACATTCTTTTAAGTTTAGTGGCAAATCACGTTCTTCACTAGTAACTTTGACCTATCTTTAGTGTAATCTTGTACTCTATATTTTTAAATACTTTCTAGACTTTCTTACATATCTATTAATATACTTATTTCTCAGAGAAACTTCACTAAGTTTTCTTCTTTATATGCTTAGGTTGATGGATCAGAATCATCTCTTTAATCTTTGTCTTGCAGAATTGGAGCTTGTATTTTAGGAATAGATTCAGGTTTCTATTTCTTTGATTCTTTTCTTAAATATGAACTATTGGAATAAGAGTTAGTGCTCGAGGTCTGGAGATAAGATCTCTTTAGTCTTAACCTGTGGATTGGAATCTTGTATAGGATTAGATGATGTTAAAGGTAGACAACATTGGTTTTTTATACTTGTATAATGCTGATAAAGCTTTTGTAATATGGCTAAAACTTTTTCACAGCAAATGCATTCACAATTTTTTTTATTTGCTCTTATCAATGATACTATCTTAAGTCTAACCTCTAATATATCATGTAAACTTTTACTCAATTTAAAATATTTAATTAATTTTTTTTTATTTTTGAATTTATGAAAAAATAGAGCTAAGAAGCGCTAGCTGTGTTCTATTTGTAATAGACCTACAAAGATAGATAAACCTATAAGAGTAAGTAATGACCTATATAGCTATTGTAATAATAGCTATTATCCAATTCGACATGTAAACATACTTCAGGATAAGGCCCAGATGTATGATTAGTATACTTCTGAAATAAGACTTAGAGGTAAGATTTAGTAGTAGAACAGTGTACATACTTTACACCTTCAGTGCTTCGTAAACTTCATGAACATATCTTATTTATATGCTCCACTTTGCTTTGCAGACTTCGTGAACATTATGTTTACCTTAGAGGTTTAATTTAGAGGTTAAACTTAGAATATTTTTGTATGACTTAGTGGTGAAGTCTAATCTCTAACCACCTGAGGTTGGATTTTTTGACCTTATGTTTGTATAAAGAAAATGACTTTAGAATGATTTTCTACATATTGAAAAATAATAGTATACTAGAATATGTTCTATAGCTTCTTAAACTATGAATTTAATATCAGTTAAATCTAACCTCTTCAAGGATAAACTTAGCATATACAGTCAACTCTTAATATAGCGAACTCTTGATATAATGAATTTTTTAAACAAATATAATAAAAATACTCTTGTTATAGCGAATTGGCCAATCAAATCTCTTAAAATCTTCACTATAGCCTTATAGCGAAGTTGAGATCTAGGATATAGAGTTTGTTATAACAAGAGTTGACTGTAGATACCAAAGGTTAAATTTAGTGATCCTTTATTTTTATCAATGAATCAGCTTTAGAATTAATTCTAGAATATCATAAAATATTAATATACATAGAAGATTTGCAAAGACTTCACAAGCTTGACTTCAAACCTTTAGTTGTTGCCAATCTTGCATTGTCTCAAACTTAAACAAAATGGTATAATTTTTTTGATATATTATTTGGGATTAAAATTGGGCTAGAAAGGTTATAAGAAAATGAATTTATTCTTAGTATCCTATGGGATAATTTAATGTCAATTTGATACCAAATATTTGGATAGCAAAAAAAGCTTAAATTTAGGCTAAAATTTTAAATTCTATAATGACTTCTTATAACTAGAAGGCTTTAGAAATATAGCTGAGAACCTTTCCAAATATAATTTTCAGATTTTGACTTCAGAATCCCCATTTTTACACTATAGAGGTAAGCTATTAAAATCACTTTACAAATCATATGATTTACTATATTTTGTAATTCAATTTTAATAGCAAATCTTCTATATTTATTTAATTTTTTTAAAAGTTTTAAGTAAGTATAATTTTTAATATTTAAAATAATTATAAAATAATTATTATAATATTAATAAAATTATTATCTAAAAAGAAAATATTTTTAAGTTATAATAAAAAAAATACTAGTAATAAATAGTGTAAAAAATGCAATTTTAATTTTTTTCAACAAAATTTTATTAATTAGATAACTAAAAATAAATTTATTAATAAATTTATTCAAGAAACTAAAATAAATACTCAAAATAAATATCAATTATTAGAATAAATTCCTTATATTAAAATTAAAAATATTGAATCTTATGATAAAAAAGGATTTAATACTATATATAAAGCAACCTGGATAGATGGATTTATTAAATTTTACTTATATAATAATAAAAATTGGATTAGAAATGGTAAAATAGATATTATTTTTAAATGCTTCGATAATTCATCAATTTTAAATAAAGAATTTTTAAATAGGTATTAATGCTTAAATGTTTTTAATATAATATTAAAATATTGATACTTATTTAAAATAGTAATATAAGTTGTATAAATAGAAATATCTTCTTATAATAAAGCTATAAAGATTTAGTATACAAATATAATAAAATATTATCAATTTATTATATATAAATTTTATTATTAAATAATATACTTTTAACAAACTAAGATTAAAAAATATTTTAATATATTTTACCTTTAATTAGTTATTTAATATGTTTTATAACTGTTTATCTGATTTTTGAGTGAAGAGTAGCAAAATCAAATATAAAGCTTTAAACTTTAAATGATTCTATTTTCTTGTATATATTTTATAAAGAAAGTTATAATAATCTAAAACTAACTAAATTTAAAGAAAAAGTTTAATGAAAATTAAAAATTAAATTATATTATATTTATTTATAATAAATAAATAATAAATTAGTTAAAATTATTGACTAGTTGAAGGAATTAAAATGAGTTTAAATTGTTATTATTATTAATACTTCTTCTTATTTAATAAAAGTGGTTAATATGAACTAAGATTCTTCTAACTTATACAAGCTTATAATAATAATTTAAAAATTATATCAAAACATTATCAAAATTATTTTGTTATAAAAATATCAATTTATAAATTTTATTAATCCTATTAATTATTAATATCCATTTCATTATATGAATCTACAATAGTGTAATATTTTGGATATTATTGAAATTCACTTGTTTGTTGATTATTCCCGTCTTAGTACAAATTACTATCATTATACGATGAGACCTCTTCAACTATGTTGTTATCAACTTCATCATTCTGTTTTAAAATTACATCCTTAAGTAAAAAAATGATTTGCTACAAATCATTTACTTAATACGATTTGTTAATAATTGCATATTAGTGAACTACTCTTTCTGTAGTTGATTTTAAAACGATTCTTAAGAGAATTTTTTTTATTTTAAACTTATTTTACATTATGCATCAAAAAATCAATTACATAGTAAATATAAAAAAGTAATCAAAAAAAAAAAATTCTCCAAAATCAACTTCACTACAAACTACAAACTGAAACTAAAAAATGAACCTAGAAATAATTATCAGTAAAAAGAAGAAAAAATAATAAATTACTAATAAAGCCAATAAAGCCATCATGAATTTCAAAAGAATCAAAATTAAATAAAATGAAATATATGAAAAGATGAATTGGTGTTTAAAAAAAAAAAAATCCAAAATAATAAACGCATTTATTATTTCTAAATATGAAAATGGTAAAATGATTATTTAAAACATCATTAATTACACAATAGTGATATAGTTCATCATGTTCTGGTAAAAAATTGTTTTATTGTAAATTGTTTTTAACTTATTGAATTCTTAATATTTGAAAATTTTTCGTTAAAAGTTATAACATGCAAAAAATATAATTTGAAAATCAGAATTTATAAATCGTCTAGTCATGCATCAATTATATATTTTTTACGACAAAAAAATGTTCTCGAGAAAAAAAATTTTTTAATAGTAATTACAACACGATTTATTAATCATATTTTTTTGTCACCTGAAATATTTCATAATCTTCTAAAATACATTTGGAACTATCCAAAATCATGTCTACTTCAGGATATGTATGGTTATTACGTCTATAAATACGATCTTTTACAACAATCAAATCACATCCTCTACCAAAAGCCGGCCCAGAATTTAAACTATAGTATACAGCATATTTTTGTTCTTCAATACTATTTTTTACTCTTGTAACGACACCGGAATATATATCATCCTTTTTTACAAAAGAAAACAGGAAACTATCTAAAGTTGACCCGTGAGAATTCACTCCCGAATAAGGTTTCCAACTTAATGGGTTATATCCTCCAATTAATTTATCTTTCCCTTGCAATTGTGAAATCATAATGGTTGAACCTTTATCATCGCATAATTTATGAAATACATCTTCATCGAATCCATCTCTACTAGCACGATAAAGAAGGTTAAATGAATAAGAGATATTTCCAAATATTTGAAAGGATATATCTTTTTTATCAATCCAACATGCAATTATCGCCAAATGATTTTTATTAATAAGAACAGAGTCAAGAGTCGAATTACGTCTTTGAGGCAAATTTAATATGATTGTCGGTGGTTTACTTGGATCGACATGGTATCCAATTATATCCTTATAAAATTGTTTAGGAAATATTTTTTCAAATGGACTAACGTACTGCCAAAAATCTTTTGCAAGTATTTGAAACCATCTAATGTGTGGAATGATATCATGAAGAATATTTCCCAGCTCTTCAAAATTATCAGATGTCCATTGAGATACATCATCAATATTTAATGAAGTGGACATGTTTGAAATTCCCCATTTGATAATATGATTCCAAATTTCCAATTCTTTCATTTCAAGTTCATTTTGTTTCAAAAGGAGGACGATAAATCCTTCGTCTAATGATAAAAATTTTGGAGATTCAAAAAGTACCTTAGGATTTTCACAAATAATTTCTAAACAATAATTTTTCAAGCTTTCATAAATTTCATATCTATATAAAGTTTGAAGTATTTCAACGGGATCATCTCTTAAATATTCTGCTTGATTTTTAATCAAATATGTTTGAATAAAATCACTAAATCTTTGGAGATTCATTTCGTCAGTTGCAAACAAGAGATTCAACACTTGTGTTCCATTTAGATTATCTAAATTAGCAATTCCAGTATAGAGAAAATTTAAAATGAGTTCAAAGGTTTCTTGAGAAATATTGGGTTTTTTAAAGATAGTAACTCCTTTTTCTTTTTTTGCCCATTCGTTTGACAATGCAGCTTTGAAGTATGTCGACCTTGCACCTAAAATTAATGAATGAGCAAAGAATTCTTTCATATTTTGACCTTCTCCTGCTTGAATAATTACATCATAATTATCTCTGCTAGAGAGTAGTTGTCCAATATCATTTGATAAATCCGACAAGAAGATTCCCTCCATGGTCAATATTATATAGGTAGGGTTAGGTTGAAAGGAATAAAAAATTAAAAATTTGATGATTTTCGAAAGAATTTATAAGTTTTTGTGCGTTTCAGGTCACGTGATTTATGTTTATGTTTGTATGTCGTGATACTTAATATGGAAATTGTTTTGTTATAAATAATAAATAATAATTAATTCAATCGGCTTTTACCCTCCTTAGAATGAGGTGTTAGAAAAATGCGGACAATAGGATTTACTAAATTGATCAGCTTATATAAAATTTACACGTAATTGATAAAGCTTAAATGATATCTTTGTCTACTTTTGCAATTTTTGTTAATCTCTTTTTTAAACTAAAATAAAAATTATGTTGCGCTTCGTTTACAAAATATTATTGCGTCAAAATGTCAAAATATCCGAGCTTATTACATTAATTATTAATCAGTAGGTTTCGCCAAATTAATTTTGTAAAAAATAAAAAAAAAAAGTAATTTTCATTGAAAAATGAAAGGTTCGAATTAGAAACAAAGTCTTTTAAATACTACATTTTGTCATTTTTGACCGATATATATGTATAGTTAGACCGACATAGTTTGAGAAATAAAAAATATATATATAAGAACACATTTTGTAAGTTTTAGCATTATACTCCAACTGGAAATTTGTGTCGAAGAACAATACAGGGGAGGTCACTTACATTTGATCATAAAAAGAAATAAAAATTTCGTTCCAGGCAGATCGCCTTATTCTCGATTAAGTTAGAATTTTTTGAAAACAAAATTTTAATACATATAAATAAACGTTTAACAAATGAACTAACCAAAAATAATTGAAATTTTTTTAAAAAAAGTTTTTTCGGTTCATGCTGAATATTAATAATTGATTAAATTATCATTTTTTTTTTGAAAAAAAAAACCATATTTTGAATTTTTAAAATGAATTCATGATGGATTCATTAAAACTTGACAAATAATCCTAATATTCAAAATTTTATTTGGTAGGACAGAGATTTCTTTTCGAACGTAAAGGTGGATGCTACAGTTTATTTATTATAGATATGAAGGAGGAGTTTGCCTTATCCTGAAGCTTCCATAGTCGTTATGTTAGTGGCTTTACAAAGGAAAGGAGTCCTGTGGTTATTACATAACATATACTCGCTTAGTATAAAGGAAGATCCCGCTTTGTAAATATAATGGTCGTACCTTATACGTTATATTGTAGTATATATGACAATATAAATCTCTGAGATTTTATCATTTAATCCTGTATTAACCATTTCCATTTTTTTTTTTTTTAGATATTTATAAAGTCATAAACGATACGTGTCCTGCATATTCTAAATAAATTGTAAAGGTAATTATTATTTAAGTTTCATTATTTTTATTAAATATCTAAACATAATGTTTAAAAATTTTTATTAAATATTTAGATATTCATAGGCGACCACGTCTATACTAGGATGGCGAGATTTAAGGAAATTTATAAATTTAATATTGATCCAAGAAATTTTAATGATTCATAAATTTTAAAAATAAATAAAATTTTTTTTTTATAAAATAATGTATTCAAATTAAATATAAAAATTTATTCGATTTTTAATTATCGAAATTATCTTTGTTTGCGCAAAATAAAAAAAAATAAAGTTTATTTAAAAATCATCTACGTCGCAACATTTCTAGTAAAAATGTCGGTATCATCTTTTATCACTCAGCATTTCATAAAATGGGTCTAATTCTCAAATTCCTTTATCATCGCGAATGAATATATTTTTTTGGTAGGATTACTTCAATACTTTCATTTTTTTGTGATATACCAGCTTCGCGTGTTTTGATGTTTAATTTCCTGTGTTAATTAAATTATTATTTTTTTTTTTTTGAAAATTTAAACTTACATATATTATTCCATTTTTATTTATTTTCTATGAACAAACCTTGTTAATAATGAAAAATGCTTTAGTAGTATAGTGCAGGAAGTCTATACTCAACAATATAAATTGTAACACTTAAAAATCTTTTACTCTTTAAAAAAATAAAATTTAAACTGGTAACTTTATTCTTTGATATTAAATTAACGGTCAGTTTTCAAAATAAGTTCTATATAAAAGGTATAGGTATTAAAAAATGGATAATTATATTATTGATTCAAATTTATAATAATTCGAGCCGGCATTATGATAATTAATCATAATGTCAGCATTATTATAATTTTAAAACAATACACAAAACAAAAATGATTACTAATCACGTGATATAAATACACTAAAATTTTTAAACATGGTTAAGACTTCCAGCATCATAGCATAAACTCAATATTAAACTTCAATGTTTTGATGAACTAGTTCCTTTTTAGGCAACAATACAACAATCATTGTAATAAAATTTTCTATAAAAAATAAATAATCTCATTTTAACAAATTCAATTTTCATATTCCTAAACATTTTTGAAACAAAGTTTTTCAAATTCTAGAGAAGAATATGTCAAAAGTCAACTAACAACATTTGCCCAATAAGATTGGCTCAGTAATTTACACAGTATTTTAGGAATTTTGTAAGTGCCTCTATTTTATTGCTTTTATAATTATTAAAATTTCAATTTTATATATAAATCCTCTTCTAAATATTTAATATATCAGAGTTAATGCAAAATTCTGATACAATTTTCTTTGATAATTTTTTATGTTTGATTTATATTCTAATAAATGATTAAGTATAATATTCATTTTATTAATATAGATAGCTTTTAAGCTTACAAATAGGTTTGAAATAGCAAATTTAGATACAGAATAAATTATATTAGAGGATAAAATTGTACTTTTAAAAACAATTCAGATCTCAAGATTGGATTGATTAAAGAAAATTACCAAAGAAAATACTGAAAAGCATAAAGTATATGTTAAGTTTTTTTTATTTTTGATAATTCTGTTAATTAAACTTTTAATTCTTTAAGGAACTTTTTTATAGGTTTTTATTTATTATTTTAAATTTGAAAACCTATTATAAGTTATTATAAAAGAAGATTTTCTTTATTAATGAGTGAAATTAACTCATGGTATATTTCTTTAGGTTGGTATTTTTAAGATCAACTATTTGCCAAACAGGAATCAACTGATAATAAAGATCAGGTTTGTTCATGATTTCTTATTGAATATTTCCTAAGGAAGCTTATTTTTAAATATTAATATATTCTTTGACTACAAAAATCAAAATTTAAAACTTGTAACATTTATATATAGTACAGCTTTTGGCATTAAAAGGTGAAAAAAATAATTATTACTGATATATATAATTTGTAATATTTAAACAACATGACTAAATTTCTAAAAATATAAATATATTTAAATATTTTTTTTTTTTCAGTATTCAAAAATATGAAATAATATATAAAAAAAAATACAAATATCTGGCTTAAAGAATATAATGTAGATTCAAATCAGAAATTCAACATTTTATTATTTAGTTCTTATAGTACTATATTATACCTGATTTTATGAGAAAAAATGTGTCTTATAATGCATCAGAAGGTATTTCTATATTACTTTATATTAATTTTTTATTAAATTATCTATACAATAATAAATAAAAAATATTTCTTTTCATATATTTTAATTGGTCTTGATTTATATAAATATTTCATGCATGCTTAAAACTATTAACATCTATCTATTAATCTAATTATTTATAAAATAGCTCTAATTATTAAAATGGAATTTTTCAGATTAGTGTTTATTTTATAAGAGATGGGTTGCGACTTTACAGAAAATTTTAAAGAAACATTATTTAGGCTTTTAATTAGATGACAGAATAAGTGTTATTTAAATTAACATATAGATATCAAAAAAATTTTGTAACTAATCATTGAAGAAGAAATAGCATCAGTAGAGATGTTCTGAAAAAAGAATAAGTATAAAATCATCTTCAATTAATATCTATCAATAGAGAGGTACTATATATGATAATTCAAAAGATAAGCTATAAAATGCAAATTTACAGAAATATTTGAGCATCTTGATACAATAGCAACAACTAATAGATATAATACAACTTAATATATGTTACTCTAAAGGGAAGAAGGATCTGTAGTATATACAATATTCTATAATATTCTATTTTAAAATGGCATATTTGATGATATGTACAAATTCACTTGATTTTTGAATATAGGTTTATGCTTAAGTGGATTTTCAGAATTGAGACAATTAGAAATTATAAACATTTGAAAATACCAGATATAAGGTAGAGCTTTAGAGATAATAAATAAGTATGTCTAATCTAATAGTCAACACATTTAAATTTGATTTGAAATTTATTAACATAATAAATGCAAAGAACAAATTTTATTCTTGTCACATTAGCAGTAACAGGGATTGTCACAAAAATATATTTCATTTTATTAAGTATTTAGAAACTTAAAATTTTTAGCAATGAAAAATCTACTATTTGTCAAACATGTATGCTACAATTAATTTTAAATAAATACTGTTGTAATAGGTGAAATTTTAGGTAGATTCAATTGGTAAAACTTAGAAGTCAATTTTATCACCATATAGATCTTAATAAAGATCATTTTGTCTATTTTATTATCATTGATCATTATGAAAATCTCTAGATATCAATTTTATTATCCTTGATAATCATGTAGATCATAGATGTCCATTTAATTACCTGCAGATCTGGTAATTTTATTGACACAGCAACTTTATTGCCTGGCAAAATGACCACTTTATTTCTTTTAATATATTTAGTTTAGTTTATTTTATTAATTATTCAACATATATAAATATCTCTATATTTTCTTTGAGTTTCAATACTGACGAGATGTTAATCTTTTAGATACTTAACTTATATATTATATTAATAAAGGAGTATAATTAACCAGTATAAAACTTATCTTTTGTAATTCTTGAAACTTTTATAAATTATTCTTGACCCTTCATATTCGTAAAATCCCTTTAATTATTGTTAGTAAATTTATTATATGATATTGTATTGATTTGCTGTATTTATTTAGAGTCTCTAAAGCGTAATTTCTGAAATTTCTTGTATTATCTTTATTTTATCTTATATGTTTTATTTTTGAGAATAAATTTTTGACGTTATTATAAATCCTTACCCATGATTTTTTAAGTAATTATCTTAGCTTTATTTACCTTTTGAGATTTTATTTGAAGTTATGAAATGAGTAAAACAATTTGATGCTTCTTATAAGGAATGAAAACAATAATCAAGTATGATTTATATGAGTATTCAAGAACTATTAAGATTAAAAAAGAATATCAATAATACAACTAATCATTTAGAAGAAATTGATATTGAAATCCTTTGATAAGAGAATTACAACAATAACTAAATACCCTTACTAAACTTTTTAGCTATATTTATATTTATCCTGATACTAGAGAAAGAATAAGATGCTTAATTACTTACAAGAGAAGCAAACTACTGCTTAACATAATCTATTTAATCAAACAAGAGATTAAAAGAGGATTAAAAACTCTCAACAATTACCTATTCAGCCTACATAAAAACAGAAATAATTTATTAGAATTAGAAGAAACTTGTTAAATCTTTTTAGAGGTTTTTACTAATATATGAATTGTGACCTATACTATAAAATAAGAAATCAATATCAAAATGACTATTTAGAATACAGAGGGTAATCATAAATACCCAAACAATTAATTAAACTATTTAATTTACTTATTATATTAACTCTTTTTTTTAGAATAAGCAAAAAATTTATTTGTTTTGAATATTTCCTATATATTTATTAAAAAAAAAATAAAAAACTAATATTTTGTTGAACCACTTTCAGCTGCTATACATATTTGAATGTGATGTGGCATACTTTCAACCAAATTTTGAATATATTCAAGTGGAATTAAACGCTAAGCATTTTTACCTTACATTTTAAATCTTCCACACTATTAGGTTGATTAGGCAAGTTATGAAGTTTCTTATCAATTTCATTCTAAAGATTTTTAATAGGATTTAAATTGGAGTTTTGTACAGGTCAGAATAGAACAAAAATCTTAGAGGCGTTACAAACATCAGTGGCAATCTTTGCTCGATGAGGTAGGGTATTATTCTCTTGAAAAATTCCTTGTTTACGAGGAACTAATTTGTAAATTAAAGGAATAGTATACCTCTGTAATACTTTTGCATATCTTTGTCCTGTTACAGATTCACGAAGAGGAACAAGAGGTCCCAACCCATATTACAAAAAGCATCTCCAAAATATTCAATTAAGACTATACTTTACTGTAGCAGTTAAACAAGAAAGGCTAATTCTTCTTCTGATATACGCTACACACGTAAGCTACGACCTTATAAAAATTGATTAAATGTTGATTTATCAGACTATACAATTTTCTACCATTTTGCAATTATCCAATCTTCTCATTCCAATGCTCAAGCCAATCTTTTTTCTTTATTATTTTCAGAAATTAATGGTTTAGAGCAGGCAACATAAGAACATAAGCTGATTTTTTTAAGAGTCTGACGAATTGTAACAGTTGAAACTTTCTTTTTTTTTAGTCTATAATTCTTGAATTTTTTGAGTAGTAAGGTGACAATGCTTTAAATTTTATGTAACAATCTTTTTGAGTGAAGATTGTGCATTTGAATTAAAAAGTAACTTTAGGCTACAACGTTTTTTTGGTATTGCAAAACCAGTTTCTTTAAAATGGTTTATCGCATCATGGACAGTTGTTTTATCACATTATACAATGTCAGCAATTTTTTGATATGAATCACCTTATTTGTGGCCGTAAAGAATTGTCCCATATTGTTCAGCATTTAATTCTTTTGTTTTAACCATTTTGTTCGAAAGAAAATTATTTGTTATTATTTGTGATCGACATCCATTTATATTTTAAACAAATGCTTAAATTAGAAATATATGTAAACATGTAAACAAAGCAAATAAACAAAAAATACTTATCGTTCAAGTATCTGTGATCACCTCTGTATTTAGAATGAAAGCATCTTATAAAATTTTTTGACAAAGTTTGTAAACTTTGCCATAAACCTTTTAAGAATCCAAGTATCTAATTTTAAAGATTTTATCAGTGGATTTACTAACAATATCACGCATATACTTATTTAACGAAATATGACAATACTTTGATATAAATAATCCACATAGTTTCAACACTGACCAAGTAGCAAAAATAGCAATCTTATTAGTATTTAGTTTAGGATTTACAAGATTATTTGATTCTAAAGTAATATATCAACATATTCTTATCACTTTACATAACACCAACTACTTTAACTTTGAGGAAACCTCTTCACTAAATCTTACAAATATAGCTATGATAGTAGACTAACACAATGTGTTGATAATGTCAATTATGGATAGTATGACCACTGAATTTAATAATATTATTATTCTAACACCACTTGCAGTAGGAAGTTCTACTGTTAAAGTTGACCCTTTTTATAGAAAAGATAGTAAAGATGCTCAAAAATGGATTGAAATATTCTTAAGGGCAAAAGATGTTAATAGATGGTTAGACAATAGAAGAGTAACAATCGCAACAGGAATGCTAAAAGAAGAAGTAGCTGATTAATATAATCTAGTTAGCAGAACAATCACTAGATAGGATGGAAATGTAAATACAAGATTTAGAAAAAGATTATTAGTATAGTTTTAATCTCAAGAAAGTTACATAAATGGCAATATAAATTGATGAATTTAAACAAGAAAATGAAAAGGTTAAAACTTATGCATTTAAATTTAAAAAGTTAGTAAACTGAGTAGATGTAGAAGAAATTCCAGATGCCTTTAAGGTGTGAATATTCTTAAGCAGATTAAATAGAGAATTAGCAACCTTAGTTGCAATACAAAATTCAGCTGATTTGGATGCTGCTATTACTCAAGCTAAAACTGTTGAAGTAGGAAGATACTATGTAACTAAACATAATTTTAGCAAGTTAAAAGTTAAGGACAATATTAAAAAATTGGCTAAACAATTTAAATAAATGGTTTTTAATCAAGTTAATATTATGGCTGCATTAACATATAATCCAGATGAGAGAAAAACCTTCAATCCTGAAAATAAAATAAGAAAAGAATTAACCTGTTTTAGATGTGGAGAAAAAAGACATATAGCCAAACGATATCCCTCAGAAAAGTTATATCACAAGAAAGTTAAAGAACCAGAAATGATGATCCAAACAGGAAGGAAGTGAACATGCTTTAATAAGAAGTTTTTCCTGTGATTAGAAGAAAAAAATCAGAATCACAAAGAGAAACTAACATTAGATGAACTTAATCACAAATAGTAAATGAGCCATTGGAGATTACTGAACAAATATCTTAGACAGTAGTAGATAATACTACTAAGACTAGGAAGAAAATACCAAAGGATCATCATTTTTGGATAATATTAAACCTTATAACATATAGGATAATCTTGTAAATATGAAAGCTAATGTTAATATTAGAAAAATAATGCAATTCAGGTCAAAACAGCAAAAACTCCTTTAAGGGATGAGAAGACTTAAATTAAAAGAAACTGCAATATTCATTAATATTCAAGAAGAAGAAGAATGAACTATAGTATTGTGATATCATACTAAATTAGGAAAAATTCTGTAGTAGCTATTATCAATACAGGAGCTGCAGTAAGCATCATAATATATAAGTTAATGAAAAAACTTGGATTAAATATTGACAAACCTTCACATATAATTATCATTATAGCAAATGGACAAAGAGAAAGAGCTCTAAGGATAATTAAAAATGTGTTATTAATTATTCAAGAAATTTTTATTAAAATAACCTTCTAAGTTATTGACTTGACTGACAAAACTTTATTGTTAAGAATTGACTGGCGTAAGAAAAACAAAGTTAATATTAACTTTGAAAATTATGAAATAATTCTCACTTCTGGATTAGACAAAGCTATAGTTCCTGTATAATGTGTTTTTGAAAAAAGAATTAGAGCTGTAACCATTGAGAAAGAACTTTATGAAATGATTGAACAAGGGTTAGAATATGAATCTGATGATATAGAAGAAATAGATAGTTACAATTTAGAAATTGAAAAATAAGAAAAGAAAATAATACTGACATTTGGAACTAAGCCTGGAAAAAAAATTCAATTCAATCTTAGGCTGACAAATTAGAAATTTATGAGAAGGAAGTTAATAATTCTAAATATATGCTTAATATTTTATATAATCAAAACAGAATATTTCTTCCAATCAAAAAAACAGAAGTCATGTACAGAATGTGACAATCTCTTAGAGAAAATTAGAAAGGAATGAAAATCAAATGAAAGCAGCAGTAAGAGAAATTGAGAAAGAAACTGGAGTAAAACTCAAGAAAGAAGATTTGGAATACCTATTTAACGAACTAGAATTTAACTGCAACGTATATGCTACAAAGATTTTTAAAAGAATTAGATTAGAACTAACTAAGATAAAAATGGATCTTGAATTTGTCTTAGTTTCCTAAAATATGAAGAAATAGCTAAGCAAGCAAAGATTATACTAACCTATATGACATTTATCGATGAAATATTAAATCAAATTGTATGAAATAACTTGCCTAATAATCTTGCAAAAATTATACAAGTGAAAACTGTAAAAGAGAAAGTTGTGACTTCTGAGTAGCAAAAGAAATTGATGCTTTGATAAAGGAAAATAAAGATAGATTTGTTATTAATATTTCTGAAACTGGACAATTAACCAAAGTTGAAAGAATTAATGTAGCTTGACATAAAATTAATACAAGAAATACTGATTCAATTAGAAGAAATTATTATTGAATGACTAAAGAAAAGCAAGAATTTATTAATGAAAAATTAAAAAGATACTATATAAAGGAATTATCCAAGTATCAGATAATCTATGAATATCATCTGCAATCCTTGTAAAGAAAGCAAATGGGAAGAAAAGATTATGTATTAACTATAAAGGATTGAATAAACTCATAAAGAAGATGCTTACCCTTTGCCAAGAATTGATGAAATCCTAGAAAACTTAAATGGAGCAAAATGGTTCTTAAAATTTGATCTAGCAAGCAGATTTTAGTAGATTGAAATGAAATTCAAAGATAGAGAAAAAACTGCATTTGTAATTAAGAGAGGACATTATAAATTTAATGTTATACCTTTCAGACTATGCAATACTCTAGCTGCCTTTCAGAAGACTATGAACAAAGTATTAGAGAAATATATCAGCTGATTTGTAGTAGTTTTTATTGATGATATTATTGTCTATTTAAATAGTTTTAAAAAGCATATTAGATACCTTCAAATGCTTTTTCGCAAGTTAAGAAAAGCAAATTTAGCCCTGAATAAAAAAGGTGTGAAATATTTTAAAGGGAATTACGATTCTTAGAATATAAAATCAATGAATATGGAATTCTGCCAGACCCTTAAAAGATAAAAAAAGTTTAAGACTTCCTTATACCAAAGAATGTAAGACAAATTAAAGAATTTCTTGAATTAGCATTATATTATCAAAAGTTCATTAAAGACTTTTCAAAAATTGCTAAACCTTTGAATAACCTGATGAAGAAAGAAGTAAAATACATTTAAACTAATAAAAGTCAAAATTTATTCAAAACTTTGAAAGAAAATTAACGCAAGCTCTAATTTTAGGATATTTAGACTTTGATCATACATTTTATTTTTTTACTGATATTTCAGGAATTGGATTAGGAGCTGTACTTACACAAAAAGATAATCAAGAAAAAGAAAAGGTGATCATCTATGAGAGTAGGACACTTAATGTCATGAATCAAATTATAGCGTCTAAGAATTAGAATATCTAGCAATCAATTGAGCAGTAGAATATTTTCACGACTATACCTTTTTAAAACCTTTCATTTTAGTAACTGATAATGCAGCATTAAAATAGTTACAAACTTCAACTATAAAGAAATGAACCAAAAAAGCTAGATGGTTATTGAATCTTTAACAATATACCTTTAAAGTTCAGCATTGTTCAAATAAGAATAATGCAAATTCTAATGCATTATCTTTGATGATGATGAAAACTCTAATGAGATTATGGAAACTTATATAATTTCTGTATAAACTGAAGAAAATCTAGATGAAGTAGAAGGAAAGGAGATTGAATGGTATATCTCTTTGCTAGAAAATAATGTAGGACAAAACAAGAATAAAACTGACCTTGAGCAAGAATTGATAAATTTATTTAATAATGATTTATTAGTCACTATTGGGTACTATTGCCTTCAAGATGAAATGATCAAGATCTATAAAGAAAATATTAAAGTTAAGTAAGTAATCACAAATTAACTAATTACCTAAGAAGGCTCTAAATGCACAGAATTTTGTGACAATGAAAGTCATCACATTCACATATACTGTAAAGCTTATAAACATAATTTATCTTATAGAATTATCCTTTATGATTGTATTATTAAATTCAAATGTGAATAAATTCATCCTGATATGAACTCTAATTATTTAACTAATGAATTATTGTGAACTGAACCTTTACTTGTTTAACAAGAAAATGCTTATGCATAATTGTTTGCCATGCTCTAATAATTCCATTTTTATATTAACAGAATTACCAGAGTGAAAGTGAAAGTGTTAATATTGTGATTAACACTGAAAATCTAACTATTTTTAATGGATACATAGGAAAAGTCCAGTAATATGAAGTTCACTAACTTCATATAAATAAAAGCTGCAAATTTTTTTTTAATGCAATTATTTGAATACATCCTACTTATTTTAAGACCCAAAACTGATCTCAGATTTTTAGAATTGATGAATATAATATGAAGATTTTAAATTCTTAAAAATAATAGTTTATTAATATTTTTTATAAATAATAAGTTTTAACTTTGATCAATTTTCTAAAAAAAATAAATTTAATTTGGAATGCCAAAAGTGTTTTTAAAAAGTCTAATTCAATAAATTAACAAAGAGGAGCTTTTATTATATTATTATACTTGTTAATTGCTTTTTGATCATCTAGCATTATCTGATGAATCTATATATATTTATATAGATCTATTATTATATTATATGTAACATTTAACTTATAATTAAATCAGCTAGCTGGTGTTTAATAGGCCATTAAATAAATAATTGGAAGAAGAAATGATAGATGAACCAAACAATATAATTTGAACTTATTGTACATAAATAGCAATACAAGAAGTTTTAATAATTAGAAAATAGTTGTTACCATTCCTTAAGGTGCAGTGTGTCTTTTGAAAAATTGACAAAGTTTTTTTAAAAATTTGAATTTATTATTTTTTAAATTTTTCTAACTTAATAAATTTCAAATTGTAAAGTTGTCTATAAAAATTGTTGAAAGGTAGCTTCTTAATAAATTTAAAATGATATTTCTCAGTTTTAATTTAACATGATAGTTTATATAGTTACATCAACTATTTAAGTTATATAATTAACTTTTAATTAATGCTATTAATTTGCTATCTATTAAAATAATTGAAATTTCACAGCCTGATAATACTTATACTGTAAATAAAAAGTATACATCATCAGATCAATGAAAATTTTTACAGTTAACTTTTGATATTTTTATAAATAAATTTACAACAAATATAAAATACCAAATAAAGTTTATGATATTTTACGCTATTATAAGAATTGAAACTTAATAATCTTAATAAGAAAAGACACATAAATAAACAAAGTTGCTTAATATTTAAAAAAAAATATTTTAAATTTGCCAATACGGTTATTATTTTCTCTTTTTTCAATCTGACTATCGCTCTACTTACACTTGAAAATCACCAGGTCTGTGCCACAAAATTTCATTAAAATTAAGTCAGCTATCTTTTTGAATGTCCTTTGTTTATAATAATATCCCTTCTCGTTGCTTCTTAGTATTTTTTAAGCCATGTAATCGATTGTTGAATTGCATCTTCAAGTTTCATCTTGCTTGCTAGGTCAAGATTACCAGCAACTTGTTCGCTCAATTGATCACAGATAATTTAATTCAGAATATTGATGTATAATAAATATTAAACAAACGCTTACATGAAGTATGTTACGTAAATTATATGCATAACTTTCCAAACGATTTCTTGCCTGTATATTATGTGCAATATTCTCATCGTCTTCACAATTTTTCTCAGCTTTTGCAAATATTATTTCATAGTTTTGTTAGCAAATATCTTTACATAAAGATTTCATCACAAAATTGGGAACCATAATTATATGCCCATACGTTCGATTTCTTCCTTTGACAATCGATCTTTGTCATTCGTGATGGTCATATTATTAATATTCCAATTTTATTATCAGCAGCGGATACCTACAATTAATTCAAGTTAAAGACTATTATGAAAATGGCAACAATAACGATAATAAATAAAAGTTGAATATCTAATACATGCGTTTAAGATACCGTTTGCACCTCAAAGGTAACTTCGATTTGTGAAACACCCTTCGGTATTGGATTAATTTCAGACAATTTGAGTTCTCCAAGCAAAATTGTATCCTTAGTATAGGCACGTTTACCTTCATAAATTCGAATGATAAATGCTACGAGTTTTCCATTTCTGCGGAATAAACAAAAATTCCACGTTAAATCATATTAACGTTAACATCAAATTCAATTTTAATTAATTAAAAAATAGTTACCATGATGTTGACATTGCATATATAATTTTTAACTAATCTCCGCTTCCAATTATTTGCAAATACAGCTTATAGATCTTAGATATTTATGAAAATACATAATGAAAGAGAGCTGAACAATACTTTAAGAATATTAATTAATTTCTTTGAAAAAAGATTAATGTCTCTAAATATTATCACCTGATATGCCTAATAATATATTGAATCAGGATTATTTATTTCTTTGCCTAATCAATTAATAATTTTTGATTGTGAGTTCGTTTTTTCGTGTTCTGACTGTATTGGTAGAAATATTATAGTGACTTCATATTATTTTTTTTTTTTTAATATATGCTTTAAAATTAACAAAATTTTTATTAATTTTGAGGATGATTTTTATTTTAGTTTTATTTTTTTTTTTAAAAAAAAAAAAAAAAAAATGGCAAATTTCACCGGATTTTAATTCATATATAGAAGAATTTAATAATTTACATCAAATCAAAATTATATATTAAAACTTTAATATAAAAAAGTTGACAATAGTACGTCATTTGTTTAGATTACAAAATAACCTTAGAATTAAGGCTTTTTGAAACAATTAGCTGATTATATAATTTACCTAATAGTAATCATAAATAAGTAAATTATATAACGAAAAATGTGAAAAATAGCGTTTGTTCAAAATACATTCTGGTAACTAATCTAGAATATGTAATACGAATCTTAAAAAATTTTCATTAAAAATTTTTTTCATTTGGCAAAAATAAAATTTCACCGATCATACTTCATGATATAATTCAGATTTTGTTCTAGCTAAAGCATTTAGATCTTCGTCTAAACATACGAAAGCGGTAGCAGTTTCACTTAATATAACAGATCCAATAATATTCAACGTTTGAAAACCAACGATGAATAATCAAGGGAGTAAATTCTCTATTATGATTAAATAAAAGTTTAAATATAATTGTGAATAATAACTTATTAATGCCGTTATAATTCCTACAAGAAATGCACTTAAACGAATTAAATGTCAATTGTTAAAATGAAAAAAATATATATACATCTAAAATTTAAACATTTAATAAATTATTACCCATAACTAAGACGTTATCAATTAAATTATCACTTATGATTGCTTCAACATCTTGATCTTTGATTAATATCCAAGTATTCTGAAAGGAAAAGAAAATTAGACAGGGTTTAGAATAATAAAATAAAAGAATTAATATCGTTTCACCTTTGCCTATATTTTCATTTTGATTAAAATCATCGTAGTTAGAACTTTAAATATTAAAGAATTCTTACAGATTCCTAGAATGACTTTCCGTAGAATGCAACTCGCGTATAGGTATAAAAGTTGAAATATTGCTAAAAATACGACGAAGGTAACTAATTTAATAACAATAATGATAATAAAATTAGAAATTCAAACATTCTTACCAATAATGATTCGATATATCTGACAAGTACCGCAGTACAAGCGGCATAAAAAGCTCCAAACGGAATCGATATTCTACACCGCGCTTCTCAAAAGTGCACCAATGTCTTGTAAAATACAACAAGAAAATTTTCTAAACAAATAATTCCAAAACTTGTAATTGAAGCACGTTTACACTTTTTAAAGTAGGAGAAGAAGAAACTCCTCTAGATGTTCCTGCTATATGTAGCAAAAACTCCAGAAGTTGTAACATGTACCCAAGTTTGAATTATTTGTGAAGTTCAATAGTAAGAGAATATAATTATAGCAATTAAATTTCCATTTTCACATCCTTCTGCTACGGGCAAATTTTCACCTGGCCTTTCTGTATACCAAATTTGATATGTATTTAAAGGTAAAAATGCGGCTGATAATTGAATTGGATTAGAGAAAATTACATCCATAAATATCAATACATTTTTTTAAAAATAAAAACGAAAAATAAATACCAATTAATAATGTATAAAATGGCTACAATAGCTTTAAGTGGAATAACATGGTGGATGGTTCCCTTAGATTTCTGGGATACCCGATCGTAAAACTTCATCATGACGAAAAATTCCTAGTAAGCACGTCAATACCTCTGCCAATTTATAAACACCGTTTGTAATGATTTTAAAACATGTCGTCAATCAGGACCAAACTTCTTTCTTAAGAATGGAAGTCTAGTAAATCTTGTCTTAAAATATCGCCATCGTCGTACTCTATTTTTGAAATGAAAAATGTAAGAGTAAGAAATATGTTTGAAAAGGTAGGTAATGGAGATGCAAAAAGTAGTAAAATATATGTGCATAAAAATACATAGACATGCATAGAGGTAAAGGTAAAAAAATATGTGTGAAATGAGACGCATTAGTGTAGAAACTCAAGATCTACTTCAGTTACAAAGGTGATAACTAAAAGTGAAACCTCGTTTTCAAGAGGCTCGCAGATCATCATTTAGGTTTGCAATAAAGCAATGTCATAACCGAATCCTCGTAAAGAAACAGTAGACCTTTGTGGTCGAAATGTATTTAAGCTACTACACTACACCACGAAACACTTCCACGAAAAAAAGATAAAATACATTATTTCTTCACTTACTTGTTGACATCAATGATCACTGTTAAAATAACTATACTAAATATAGCATAACAAGCTATTACTAATAGAATATTATATAATAAATTGTCTTGGAATCTATAAATTAATAAGAATTAGTAAGATAAAATTAAAAAAAAAAGACAAAAATGAAATTTATAATAACATTTGAGCCAAGGTCAAATATCCCTTCCTAATACATCACTAGGTGACGGCGATAATGGTAATGGTGATATGTTCCATAAGACTGAACGATCCTATCGTTATCCTATAAAAAAGATCGCGCATACTACCTCATAACCATGAAACCCTATATGTAAAGCTTCAACGAATAACCGCGTCTAAAATGCAATTTTAACCCTACCTCTTAAGAATTCATCCTAGACGTCAACCGTTGGATGATGGTATGAAAAACTAATTTTCTCTTTCTCGTCAGACCTTTCGGATCTGTAGAAAATAATGGAAAATAATCCCATATAAGTCGTCGCCGTCAAAGAGTCGATTACTACAATGGTGTGGTAAGTGTACCTAAAATAAGAGAAAGTTTTTTTATTTATTAGAGATGCTCCGAAACTCTAAGTAATTCAGTGACGCATGTGTTCTAGACAAGTTCATGAGAATATATTCTAATAAACCTGATTACACATGGGTATCAATCAAAGGATGTCTAGAATACCACTGAATAATTAACGCATTAGGTGTAAGCATGGGTATGAAACTTACCTTATTATTGATATTCGATGCTAACGCAGAAAATCTTTCTTTGGTTATCATCGTCGTCGTTAGAAAAGCGTTGTAAGGTCGATGAAACATGTACAAAGTGTAAACAAGTTATGAATCTTAATAAAGTTCGTTTCACTTTTTTTGTGTTTGTACGAAAATATACAAAGTGTTGGGAAGAGAGGATATAATTGTAAAGATTTTTAAAAATGTATATCGATATATTTATTTGATTGTGCGAATATTTTTATTGGTCATGAAGATCATGCTGTTTTTAGAAATATTACTAATACGAAATTATCAATAAATTTCTTTGTCATTTTTTTTAAAAAAATATCTTCAAATTGTGCTTAGCAATTTTTTTTTTTTTGAAAAACTTGGAGCAGGACCAGGAGGACTTTGTTCTTTATCATTCTTTAATAAAATTAAGATAAGAATTTAATGTAAAAATCTTTGAACGTGAAACTATCCCTAAAGGTAAAATATATAAAGTTCGAATAATATCGACGTGAACCGGGGTTCAACCATTTCCAAATTTTGAATTACAATTCGCCGATCATCTGAAATTTTTTTGATGTCACCCGCATTGGTCACAAATTATCCGGTATCACGTAATGTTTTTATAATTAACGACTTCTCTCCTTTTTTACTGAAACTTTTCCACAACCATTTATTTTTTATTCTTTTTACTAAAAAAAATAATATTTTAGTCGGTTGGCCACGGTCAAAAATGCTTAAAATACAAAAAAAAGACTAAGCTTTATTGAATATTGTACTATATATTGGATATCAAACCATGTTCCAAGAGAACTACCGCAAGTGGATTTGACGAAGTTTCAGCGTAAAAAGGTTAATCCCGCGTTCTTACAAGAATATGACTACATTCCAAAAACTCCCAGATTCCAACATGTCTTATGGATTTTTGCAAATAGACCGTGGTGGTAACGGGAAACGGTCGTTAGGGCATGACACTGGAGAAAAGCTAGCACATCCAAGAAAAACATACCTGTATTGACATGTAAGTATACTTACTTAATTATCGTCGTCTTGTCATTTTAGCAGCAGGGTGGTCCGAATATTGTTAAGAGAAAGGATACCATCCAGGCCGTCAAA
>CAJVPP010000484.1:0-31297 GCA_910592005.1 Funneliformis mosseae
ATCTGTCCGACACTGAAAATCCGTTGTATTGTAAAATTCGTTATATCAAAATTCGTTGTAGAAAGAGTTGACTGTATTAATAATAAAAATAATATCACAATTTTTGAATATTTATATTAAAGCAATATATATATATTAACCAAATAGAAAATGATCTTTTTAAAGCTAATATATATGTCAATTTTAAAAATGGAATACATTTTTTAGATCCTTTAACATTAACGTGTTAAGATAAAAAATTATTCACTACCTTTTAAAGAATGTTTTATTGTTTCTATTTTAATTTTTATTGATTTATTGAAAATATTTGTGTATAAAATAAAATTTTTTCTTAAGAAAACTAATTTAATGCTAGTTTTAGATATAAATCATTATTTATATACAAATTTAATAGTAATAAACTAGGGAATAGGATCTGTAATTAAGTTCAGAACGATTTTAATTAAAAAAATATTCTAAAGCTAATCAGCATTGATTCAATTTTTGAGCAGGCAGATATCAGGACATTTTGTATAAATATATATAGTCTTTTATTATTTTGGATTAATAAATAATATATGTATCTAAAATTGAAGAAAAAATATATTCTTGAAATTTATTAGGATAATTAATTGAAAAATAAAACACTATTAATATATAAGAAAAATTATAGCAAATAAAAAAATAAAATGGAAATTAACTCTTTAACCTTAAAAATTTTTTAGTAAAGCTCTTATTTATCAATATAAAGTAACAAAATTATCTATATATTTGCCTAAAAATTAAAATGATTTATTTTATTATAAAACTATTTATGATTATTATTTAAAATAAAATCTCAATTAACATCAGTTTTTTCTTGATTAGTTTGAACAAAATAGCTTAATAATTAAATTATATTATAATTATAAATTTTATATCTAAAAAATATTAATTTAATAATTGAGAGTTAAAAGCATAGTAATTTATGCTTTAAAATATTAGCAGTTATAATGTACTGTAACTCTTTAGTCAAATAAAGAATTAAAGGTAATGTATTTTTCATATAAAATTATTAAATAATCAAATATAAATAAACTATTTTTATTAGTATTAATTTTAGTTTAAATTATTTTATTCTAAATAAAATTATATAATACTTCAATAATTTAATAAAAATAGGTTTCTTAACAGAATTTCTATTTATATGCTCAATAAAACTTAGACTTTTTAGGATTTTTTTTAGATATGTATTAAATGATTCAGGAGGAACCGTTCTGGTAACACAAAATTTTAACCCTTGTAATCATTGGTTGACCAATTAAAATCGCGAATTTTTGATAATATAAAATCAATTGACCAATCAAAATCACAAATTTTGATAATATAAAAAAATCAAAAAATCACTTATTGTGTATCTTAAATGTAAATATGCAAAAATTATTTATATAGAAGTTATAAATATCAATATTTAAGATATAATAAAGATATTTAAAATATTAGTTAAGATAAAATATGAATGATTAATTTATATATATATGCTTAACAAATGTAACAAATTTATTTAATAAAAACAAAAAAATTACAACTCAAGAAATGATTTTTTTGCATGTTTTAATAAATTTTCCATTGTTATTATATTATCTATTATTATTTCAATATTATCTGAATTATAATCGACTGTACTTTTATTATTCTCATCGATGAATTCACTTTCATTTAATTTTTTCATCATACTTTCTTTTATGGCATTAACATTCTTTTTAATTTTAATCTGAAGATAATCTAAATATATCAAACATTTAGACTGACATCTTTGTAGATAATGACTATGATAACCATATTCACACGTAAGAATATTACAATCATCCAAATAGTTGGTACAATCATAATATAAGTAATCACATAAGACATTTGTAGAGGGTTTTTTAGAAGTAACAAAACCTCTAGGAAGGTGACGATCAGTTATTTCGTAATCTAAAGAAGGTAACTTGTACAAGTTAATCCCATCAGATGAAGCCTTAACAACCAAAGAATACTAATATCGTGCTTGGTATATCTTTGTAAATGTATCTAAAAGTAATATGACACACTTTCAGGAAGTATATGCAATTGCTTTGTTATATACAGATATTTCATGGAATTTACAAAATTTTATTGAAAAGTATCATCTTCTCAATGCTGAAAAATAAAACATATCTCCTTTTGCAATTGCTGTGCAGTAAAAAACTTAGCTGTATATCATTGAATGATGCTGTGAATGATTTCTACAGAACAATCGCTTAAAAAAAGCAAGGTGGTTAGTAACTATATCAATCATCAGGTGATTCATTTCCATTCAATAAAATATATCAAAGAAGAATATTAAAGAAGTACGTTTATAATTCATTCAATCAAATCAAAGAAAAAGATCACTTCAGCAGCATATACAAGCTTCTTTGTAGACCAGTCAGTTACCTTCTTGATGGTAAATTGCATAAACGTCGAAGACTAAAGGAATTAAATTGCTCAAAAGATTGGTTAAATATAAGAATTCAATATTCTTACATATATGACCAAATTTAGAATAGGTGATGTTAACTATATCAAGCCACGTCATGTGTATGATGTAAAGCATTAAATCAATTCGCTATAGCCATGGCTTCTTACCAAGATCCTTATTTTTGCCAAATATTCCTTTATAAACATCGTTAAATAGAAATAAATTTTTTATAAATACAAGTTCACGACTATTCAAAGACACATAGAGAGAACCTATAATAGGCAAAAATGCTATCACAAATGAAGGAATCATTTCATTGTTGAGAAGAAACTGGTGTGCAATGGCTTTACGAATGAAGAACTAACCAGGTTAGTCTGTAACAATGGGAATTGTATAGTTAAAAAGGTACAATTGCATTAGTTCTTAATTATATATGATTCAGAGAGCTTTCGTATAATCTTCTACGCCTTTCAAATTACTTTCAACAAAATCAAAGAGGATGGCATTCTGTACATGCCAATTTGTCTTTTTTTCTACTAACCTATTATTGTAATTATACAACGTCAGTCTATCTATAAGCTCATCATCAGAACATCCTTTAACTTTATAATCTCGCATACAATCATTATAAGAAATACTAAGATTTACGATAAATTAGTTATCAAGATGCTTCGTAATTAACTCTTTGTCAATGATTTTTGGATTGAATGTCCCATTACACGATATTACTAACATAAGGCAAGGATTCATTATGATCATTGCCATATATGCTACCCAAGATGTACTAGTAATGTCAGATTTCTGTTGAACATGATTATTGTAATAATTATCGATATTCAATACGAAAGCCTATTCTGAATATTTTACAAGAATATTTTCTATGTATTCCCTATACGAATCTAAAATTTTTTTCTTCTTGTGATTTATCATTCTAGATGTCATAGTCGTGCTAAGATTCACCATTATATTCAAGCCTTCATTATTTGTATCTACTGAATCTAAATAGAGTGCGAGATCAAATTTAAAGGAATTGATTTTAGTATTATTTAGTGAAGTAAGGAGATAACATACATATGAATACCATTAATTTCTTCATACAGTCTATTATTTGCTTATTATATTTGAGTAGTCGAGCTGCTAAATAAAATTGATCAAAAAAATTCTTTAAGCTCAGCTCAATCCCTTGAAGAAAACTTCGCATTTCATCAAATTCATAGATCAGACCTCTTTCTTCAAATATTCTCTATCATAAAAGATTTTTGCCATCATTTTAATGGCTCTAGTAAGCTTAATCTTTATATTTACTCCTTCTTCAACTGTGGCTTCTTTGTTTGTAGCTTTTTCATTTATGGCTTCTTCTTCAATCATAGCCTTTTTCTTAGGTCTTTTTAAAGGATTTTCTACCAAATTCATATAGCAAATATTACATAAAACAATATCTTCTGTTCACGTTAACTTCACTAAGTTGTTTAGTTCAGCTTCTTTCCATTTATTTCCTTTCAATAGATAGAATCTTGTTGACTCAGTTGTTTTATATTCCATACAATGCTTCTGTTAAGACATATTTTTGCTAGATGAATTCAAGTGGATTCAACAATTATTATTATAATATAGTGCTAAAGCTTCAAGTTTGCCTATTTTATTTACTTACGATTCATTGCAAGAATTGCCTAATGTAAGACCTCTAAAATCGTATTTCAACTGTATAAAAAATTTTTTAATAAGTTATGTAACTGTTGCCTTATATGAGACGGTCATACCTGAAATTAATGATAATAAGCAAAATTATAATAGTAAATATAGGATTTTATTAATTATTATAGATTAATTTTCTTATTCAGAGTTGAAATAAATTTGAATATAAATATAATAATTTGTTTATAATAAAAAAAATTACTAATATTAATAGTTATATAAATAATCAATTTTATATTAGAAGGTTAGAAAACATCTTATTTCTGAATTTAAAAATATGTGCAAATTAATAATTATATTATAATTTCTTTGCTAATAATTTAAAATTTTTTAAATATATTATATAATATTTACAATAATAAATTATATACAAATTATGATAAGATACTTATTATTAGGTTTGTAAAACTATTTTTTTATTTGATTGTAATATTAATTTATTAATTAATAATAAAAATAAATTATACATTAAATAAACAAATAAATTATACATTTAATTTTAAATATATCTTATATCTATTGATTTTATTTATATATAAAATAAATTAATAGTAATTTATATTTTTACATATATAGTGAACATTAATTGTATAAATATATTACTAATATATATTAAATTATAAAAAAGATATCAATATATATTTGAATTAACAAATAAGAAATATTAAAAAATGAAATTAATAAGTTACATTATACAGTCATATAAAAAAACTCATTATGCAAATATTTCAAATTATTTATCTTATACTTATTTATATAATTTGCTTTATACTTATATATAAAATATACATACAGATTTTGAGTAATAATATAAAAAGAATAAATATAAAATTATAAGTTATTCTTTGATTTTTAAAACTAATAGATTCTATGTTCAGTAAGATCATTTGTTTAGCTGATATCATAATACTAATCTAAAATAAAAATGCATATTTTTTATAGTTATTTGTTTTATATATAAAAATTCTTCTTATAAGAATATAGTTAACTCTTTATAAATACATACTCTATAAGTGTATACCCTATATAAATGTATTCTATAGCTCAGTCTTAAGCTCAGAACTTAATGCTAAATATATACGCTCTCTTTTTGTATTGTACAATAATTTTTTAATCTAAATTATATATATGATTATCTATCTAAATATTTATATATAACTCAATATTATAGACATATAACTTTATCGCAAATATTTTATTATTATATATTTCTGAAGTAGTAAATTTTATTAAAAAAAAGTTTAGATAAGTTTAATCATTTTAATAACATAAAAAAAAAATAATACTTTTTTTTATTAGCTTTTATTTTCTCCAATCTTTGAAAAATTTATTACTTCTTATTAAAGATATCAGAGATAATATTTAGACCTATAATTTAATATTCATTAATATTAGATTTACAGTTTAAAATTTAAGCTAACATTCTTTTATTTATTTTATTTATTTTACTCCTACTAAGTATTATATACTAACTTTATTTTTTTATATTTTTCTTTCTTAAGCTAGCTAATCCTGTATATTGAAATAAAATACTAAAAACTTTTACGCTTAGAATATAAGGTTAGTTTTCTTTTAAACAATCTATTAAAACCCTCTATTAACCCATATTATTGGTCTGTAATCAATCTATTAGTTTAATGAATAATCCAGATTTAACTTGATAAAAAATGGAGTTAAACTTTTATTATTTTTTTAACAAAATACAAATTTTAACCACTTAACTATAACTACTAACTTTAACAATACCACTAACCTCAATAAGAATAATATTAACTTTAATAACAATAACTATATATTTTAACAAAACTAATTACTAATTTTAATAACTTCTAATTTAAATTTCTAACTTTAACAACCTTCTTCTAATTTCAAATGCTAACTTCTAATAATTCTAATTCTTATAACTTTCAACTTTAAATTCTATTTCTAATACTTTTAACTTTTTTAACTTTACATTTTAATTTAATAACTTTGATTTTATAGTTTAATTTAAAATAAAATGTTATCTCTTTTTATCTAATATCATAATACTGTTTCTTTTATAAAATATCATGTTATTATTTTTTTATTTTATAATGCTATTCTTTTTTTAATTTATCATATTCTTCATATTCTTTATTTTTAAATTATTCTTTAATTATTAATAATTATTAAAATATATATAATAAAAACAATGTTTTTTGAATTTATTTATTTTTTAATAAATATAATATAAAATTTTTTAAAAAACAAATTTTCTATAAATATATATCTTTTATAAATGCATGTTAATATCTAATCCTAAAGGTATATTTATAAAGAGTTGACTATATATTTACAATTTTCTGTTTCATTATTATCTTCTATATTAATAATCTCACCTATATGAATATTAATATCTACATTATTTTTTTATATAAAAATATATCATAAATATTTTAAAGTTTTAAAGTTAATTTCTATTTTTGTATTAAGATAATGATAATAATTTTATAAAGATTTTTTGTATTTCTTTTTTGTTGTTGATCTTCTTTATAAATTCTTTCTTTTCTATTCTTTTAGTATTAATTTATAAATAATTATATTTATTAACAATTATATTAATTATCTACAATAGCTGAGTAAATATGTGAAGTAGCTGAATATTATATTATTGATGTTATTAGCTGTCAACGGTTAATAGTAAAGCATAATACAATTAACAAATACAGAAAGGTTATATAGTATATAAAGTAGCTGTAATAGTAAATGATATACAATTATATATAAAGTGAATGTAGTAGTAAATGATATAAAAATAGTCTAAATTAGTTTAATAAATTTATTTATAAAAACTATTAAAATTCTCTTATTAAAATTCCTTACTTTTACAACTTTGCATTTGTTTCTCTTATAATGATAAAAAATATACATAAAAATAAATAATATTTTAATCAAAAATAAAATTACATATAAATATTAAAAAACTTATTCATTATTAAATAATACTATTAAGAAATCCAGTAATATTAATTAATTAATTTCTTTTTCATGATCTTTATTAATTTTTATAAGAAAAAAAATTATATAACTAGATGTCATTCAAAATCTCAAAATCCAAAATTCTGAATTGTACAAAATCTTGAAATCTAAAATCTCAAATAGTAAAAAATCCTGAATTTTCTTTAAAATTTTTCATGTATAACTAAACTTGCTTTCTGATTAAGTCATATACTACAGTATGATATTATCAAAATTATTAATGTATATATCACATAATTTTATTAAAAATTTTTCATTACAAAGTTGTTAAAATCACAATTCATCTTATCAATAATTTAATATTTACTTATAAAATAAAAAAAATTTCAATCAGAGGGAGTTTTGCTTATACGAAAAAATGAAAAAAATTTTTAGCAGAATTATTTTCAGAGAATTTGAATCTCACCTGTGACATATATTACTAATTCAAAGTAATTTTTTGTAATTCACCTGTAATATACTAATTCAAAGTACTTCTCATAACCATTCAGAATTTTGAATTTTGAGATTTTAGAATTTGAGATTTTAGACCTTTTGGAATCTAGAGTTTTAAGATTTTAGTTTTTTAAGATTTTAGATTTCAAGATTTTTGTAGTTTACTCAATAAACTAATAAAGTAGCAGTAGGTAAAAAAAAAAATTTGTCTAACCTATCTGATAAAAGTTTAATAATACAAATAATATATATAATAATCTACTTAATGATCTATTAGTTATTATTCCTCTCAATAAATTTATTATGTATATTAATACCTTTTATAATAATATTTCTTTTAATAATAAATCACTTAAGAAATTGAATAAATTACATATTAAAAAATCAAATTCAAATGTAATCAGCAAATCAAAAAATACCTTTTATATTACAAACCTAATAACTTAAAATTTAAAATATTTAAATTATAATATCACAGTCTTTTATTTAACAATAATTATATTATTTCTATTGATGATTCTATATAATATAATGATATTACTTTTTAAAAACCTTTAAATATACAAAAAACATTCAGCATATTATATATATAAAAAAATAAAAATTTGCATCAATTGATAATAATATTTCTCATAATACTTTTTCTGATGAAGATACTACTATTCGTGATAATATTCAAGATGAGTCTCCTTCTAATAAGACTTCTAATAATAGGTCTATTAAGAATTCAAATAAATATAAACTAAAAAATATATTGTATTATATACTTAAGATTATTTCTAACTCAAAAAGATAATAAACTATGTTATAATCTTGTAAAATTAGCTAAAATTTATCATTGTAACTTAAATTCTTTAGTTAATTATATACTTTATAATTTACTATTTATTTATTGTATTTATACTGAATTAAAATGAAATATTATATATTAATCAAAAGTTTAAATTGGCTAGTTATATAAATACATACTAATAGATATCAATTAACTCTAATCAAATATAACCATTTGGTATCAATTTGAAACTTAAATTCAATCATAAATCAAATCTCAATTTAGTATTAATTCAATATTAATTTAGAACTTAAATAACTATAAATCAGCCTAAAATTGATCTCAATTTAGCATCAATTTAAAACTTAAATAATCATAAATTAATCTAAAATTTACTTTAATTAAGCATTAATTTAGCATTAATTCAAAACTTAAACAGTTATAAATCAGCCTAAATTTGGTCAATTTAATATCAATTTGATTAAATAAGTATTATATCTGCCGATCTACAGATTTTAACACAAAATTTAACCCCTAAAAATAGTCATTTGTATCACTAAAATATTTGACTGCAACATGCTGAATGATCTCAACTGATCATTTAAAACACCTAAAAAATAACAATAATTAATAAAACCATAGGTAAAACCCATTACTCACTTCAAAAACCCATTAAATTTTTTGGGTAAGAAATAAGTGTTGTTATAATATAAAATTCAGTTATTACAATAATTTAATGTTTATTTTAATACATAATAAGCTGTAAAATATAGCATATATGCCGTCAGCAATGTTTTCTCACACTTCAACTAATAATGACTCTTTTTGCTTTACTTGTGGAAGAGAATTCAAGAGCTTAAAAGGTTTAATACAACACAAACGTAATGTACAAAAATATAATTAACAGCAACAAGGACTTGATGAACTACCATTTAATATTATAGTAGAATTTAAATAAATCTTAATTGCAAAAGTACATAAAAAACTACCTTTGAATTTTAGATCTATGGGAAAGAAATCAATTTCTATACCATATCTTAAAAATCTCTTTTTTTCTATTTTTGCTAGTAATATTCACTATTATTCTGAAGTAAAAAAACTTATAGATGTATATTTCAAGGTCATAACGTGTATCAAGTTTTAGGCGAAATTTTAGATTCAAATCAATGGGAAAAAAAGGTTTATTCACAAAATCAACAAACTTATGTTGTATATTTGGATCCAGTTCCTTAGAATTCTTCTGACTCTTAAAACCAATTAGAAGAAGTGGATCCTCTTGAACAATTATTACAATTATTAATTGAAAAAAATAAAATAACTAAAATTAGTTGATCACTATTTGTGCGAGAAGAAGTTTTAATTAAATGGAAAAAAAAAATTTAAAGAAATTAATAGGATTATAAACATGGCGGGATATATCTACTTTAATTTTTATATTACGCAATTACAAATTTGTTAATTTTATAAAGTAGAAATAACAAAAAAAAATTTTACATTTAATTATATAGAAAATAAATAAGAATCAAATATGTATAGAATTAATATGTATAAAGAATAAATAAAACTTTATTAATATTAATAATTCAATTACTGATAATTGTAAATCATATATAAATTTTATTTAATGCAAAGTCTTTTAATTTTTTTAGACTCGGACAATAGGTTATATGTAAAATAAAGTGTACAACTTTCATATTCAAGAATTTCTTATATTGCAGGTTTTCTTTTTAATCTACCTCCATTTTTAAAAGTTTTTCAAAAAAATGTTAAAACTTGATTGTGATTTTTTTTCTACTGTAGAACAAGAAAATACTTTAAGACCCCATCTTTGATATTTTTTTAAAAGTTCCTATTCATGATATACTAATGCATGTATATAAGGTATTACTTGACTTGGCATATTATTAACGTGTAATTCTTATGAACTACAACTATTAGATGAGATGTTCGAGTGGTTTATTCTTTTTAATTGAACAGTAATCTTTCAACAGTTTACAAGTTTTAACTCAGATGATTTATCAAAGTATTTATATTATCTCAATGAGTTACGATTCAACAGATTGCCAGTAACGTATATTTGTAAATATTGTGTTTATTCACGAGTAAAATAATAATAAAGATAAAAAAAAAAAGAAAAGCAAAAAAAAATAAAAAAGAAAAATAAAAAAGATAAAAAAACGAAATGCTAAAACTTAAAAGGTGATGTGGTAGGCCAGTTGTCTCTAAAACTACTCAAACTATCTTGCCAATTTCCTATCTGTCTCTTTTTACATGAACTAAAAAGCTACTTATTTATATAAAATAAAATACATAGAGGGATATATCTAACATTTCCAATATATCAACTATGTCTAATATGTCAACTATATCTAATATATCAACTATGTCAGCTATGTCTAATATGTTAACTATGTTATATATATCACATATATCTGACATGTCGTATATGTCAGTTATATTAAATCAGTCAATCTTCTGCATCATATAAGCTGCGTCACATTTACCCATTCACATTACTCCCACTTAAGGTTTCTGCTCCTGCAGAAATTCAAAGTTTAAATTTCTAATATTTGCAAAAAGAATTTTGCCGTATTTATGCGCAACCTATTAAAGGGGAGCTGTATTCATATTATCTATAATTAACCTTACAAATATAAGTTTTTCTAATATTATATAGGGCTAAAATTTGTTGATTTTTAGAATTATGAGATTTTAAAATTCTATTTAATCAGCTTGATTTTGACTGATCTTCTAAAGTCATGTGATAAATTATTTTTCTTAAATATAGCTTTTACGTATATTAATTTAATTACTTAAAATCCAAATTTTCAAATCTTCAAATTTTTCAAACAAAATGCCTTCTAATAATCATTCTAAAAATAATCTTCAAAAAAGTATTGAACATATGAGAACTTTCTGTTTACAACAAAAAAAGAAAGTTTATAAACAGTTTGCGACCCTGCAAACTCAAGCATAAGAAGAAGAATGAAAGAAGTTGTTTATAGCAGACAGACTAGCATATCTTGTAGCTGATCAAAATACTCGTGAAGAACCATTACGATAAAGAATAAATACATTAGAAACTGAAAACCTTTGTCAAAAAGAGACGTTTTTAGAACAGTAGTTGTTTTACAAAGATTTATGAGAAGGTCAGATGTTAACTTCAATTGGATGGTCTGGGTGGTGATTAGGATTTTTATTTTTACTTGGTCTTTTTCTTAGAATTTTCCTTCGCTAGTGATTCACTAGGTTGAATTGGTAATTGTGGCTGAGTTGTATATTTTATCGATCATTTGTAAATAAATTATATACTTAGTGGCTTGATTATATTAATCTGATCTTCATCCATGATATACTTAATCTTTTTCTATATCAGGAAAGTTCATTGAAATCTAATATTTAAAAAGTCTACCATGAGAAAATTATTGAACACAAATCTAAAATTAACTTTGATTAACTGATTATGTCATTTTAACTTTTCTTAGTGTGTAAGCTACATAAATATTGCAAGCAATTTCTTTTTCAAGAGAATTAACATTTTCCTATTTCTTAATTCTCATGCATGCATTTTGTTGAACTCCTAAAATTATGCAGCTTACGAAAATTTCCTAAATTTTGTTCTAAATCAAGAAATATTGATCACAAATATGCTATGTAAATATTGCGTGATCATCTAATTTGGTAATATTGATCAACTACGTCAATTTTAAACAGGTTTTTATTCTATAGATTTTTATGCAATGATTATCATCCAATGCGACCTAATGGATTTTGTTTATTTTTCTGCAAAAAAATAATTCTCACAGTCTTGAAAATTTTTCATAATCACTTCTTCGAATATAAGTATTTGTCCAAGGATTCTTCCTATTTTCTCTAAAATTTTGCTTTTCCTTCCAAAATTATTGTAAAATTCCAAACTTTTCTTAAATATATATATATTTTAACTTTATATTTTCAATATGGGCAAACAACAAAGAAGCTGTTTTTTCATTACTTGCCAGTCCGCTCTTTTCAGAGAACATCGAGAACATATTAATAATTTGAAAATAGAGAATCATCGATAACTACGAAAAATTACTAAACTAACTAATGAACTGACGAATCTTTCTTCTCATTTAAACAATAGGAATGAAGAATTTTTGGACTTAGAATTCCTCTACAATAGTCTCTGACAACGTTTTAATAACCTTTAACAATAAATAGCTCCGCCTTCTAAAAGAGAGGAACGACTTTTAGAAGAAATAGTTCATCTTCGACAATTGTTTCAAGAAGTAGTTGTACAATTGCATCAGAGAAGTCGTGAATTTAATTTTTCTTATCACGTTTGTAATAATTAATGATTGCTAACATTAATGGAAAGGGATGTCATACATTTCGGCTGGTTCATATTTACACTTGTCGTACATTTTAACTAATATGTAATCTACGCTCCTTTTCCTCTTTTCTATCTTATAGTTTCCTTTGAGTTTTATATTTTTAATATACTTTCTAGAATAGTCTTTCCTTATTGTATCTTTTTCATATTTCTGATTTTTATGTATCTTGAATTTGTATTTCTCAATTATTCAATAAAATTTTTGCATATCGTTGAGCTTTTGCTCTTTTTAAATCTGTAAAGTTGTCTAATAAACTAAATATTATTTCAAGAGCTGCCAATCATGCTATTGATACTTTCGCTTTTACTCTTGTAATCCTTTTCTGACGTTATGTGATTATTCAACAAAAATTTTTCCTCAAAGAAATTTTCTAGAATCCAATAAAAAAAATAACGTTTCTTCAATTATCTCATTATCTAGTGGTCCGATTTGAATGAAACACATGTCATTATGATCCTTGAGATTTGACGGTTCTAATGGTCTTTACATTGTAAAATTCTGATTCGTCAAAGTTGAAATAATGACGTCCGTAACTTTGGTTCTAAATTTGCATCCATTATTTCTTTCATCCAATTGAGATTTAGCATTTGGTCAGGTGATCTTCAGCGAGCTTTGTGTAACCAAAATGCTACACAAGCTTTTATGAGGTCGGGAATGATGGGTACTATTCATTAAGTTTTTGTGTAACCTTTGTATAACCTTAATTCAACACTTCATTTTCTTTATCTTCCCTCTTAAGATTCTTTGATATTCTTTTCAGTTGTTCTTAATATCTAATTATATCTGCAAAACTCATACGCTTTCTTTAGTGTTATTACTGTGCCAATTAAGAAAAGATGGTCCTGTTGTCGTCACCAAATGTTAACGTTTGCAATTCGCAAGGATTACACGTTAACACTAGTTATAATTAGTTATAGCATCATCTTTATTCATATTTTAATTCAAATTCAACTTATTTTAGGTATAGTATTAGAAGTTATATTTACAAATTGAATTAAAGTCTTTAATAAATTTAATGAATTTAGTATTAAACCTGAGAAAATTAATATTAAAAAATATATAAAAAATGTTTTAAAGATATTAGATAACATTTCAAATTTTACTATTAAATAAAGGCAAATATTTTACCTAATAATAATGATAAAAGAAGTGAAATTAAATTTGAGCATAAATGTCTTAAAAAGTTAAAAAAAGCTTAAGATTTAGTTAATAAACTTGATTTAACAATCCTTTAACTGCCAAAGAATTTGTTTAACTTGATAAGTCTAAAATTACAGATGAAATGATATCTAATAAAGAAATTTAGAAGACAGTTATATCTAACAAATAAGATAAAAAAAAAGAAGAGAATTCTTTACTAACTATTATTTATAGTAAAACTATTGGATTTTTTGATAAAATAATTTTATATTTAGAATAACAGGAAGAAGTAAATAATAAAGAGTTAAAGTTATTAAAAAGCTTAAAAAAGAAGTTTTGAAACAGCAGTTTATTTCTGCATGATAAATTAACCTTAATATTTTTATTAACTATAATTGAATTTTTTTATTTTTTATTTTTTTTATATATTTTTTTTACATATAATTTAGTTTTTTTTACGTATTACATGTAGTTTATTTTATATTAATAATTTTAGTATTTTTTTATGATTTTACATAATAATATAATAAAAATAGTATAAGATAATGATACTATAATAATGATACTATAATAATTAAATAACACATCTTATAATTGTATTAAAATTTTATTATTGATTTTACCAAATTGTAGCAAATAATTTTATAATGATTTTTATTTATCACTGAGGTGATTATTTGTTATGATTAATCTACTCTAATTGTTTGATGTATTATATTTATTAAATTTTGTATAAGTTATTTTAAAATTGAATCTATAATATAATATATACAGTAATTATAATACGATACTTAAATTATTATTTTGATTTTTTTTTAATATAAATTAGAATTTCAATCACAAAGAGTACCTATTTATTATTTCAATTATAAGTTTTGCTTGTTATATTTGGATTAATTTAATTTTTATAAATAATACAATACACAATTATAATATGATGCTTAAATTATTATTTTAACTTTTTGTTTAATACAAATCAGAATTTTGATTATAAAGAATTCTTATTATATTATTTAATCATAAGTATAGAATTTCACAAGATATCAAATCAAATAGATAAATTTATTTATAAAGGAAAGTATTTTACCATTATATAATTTTTCACTTTTGAATCTTAAATCATTAAATTTTACTTTTAAATTATTTAGTTTTACACCTTTAATTAAATATAAAATAGCTATAAAAATAATATAAAAGAATAACAAAATAGATTTATTAGTAAAAAAAGAAAGAGGAGAAATAACAAATATCATATCAGATACAAAAACAATAAAATAGAATTCTGACAGAGTATAGTCTGATAAATAAATTACAGATATAATATAATATATTTTACTCACCAATGTAAACAGAAATAGAAGAATTTAATATACAATTATAATGTAAGTAAGTAAATAAATAATAATATAATGATAAATATAATTTAATAGTATAATTATATTTTTTAAGACTTCTGTAATTATTAAAATAGAGTGAGAGGAGATAAAAGGTAGACTTATATAATAAAAAGATTATACCAGCTCTTTAAAATTTGATTATAAGATAGGTTAGATAATAATTAAAACATTTAATTGATTTTTAGATTTATATTAAAAATATTTACTTTTTAGAATCAAAATACACTTAAAGGAGAAATTATAATTTACTTACTATGAAATAAACTTGAAATATAAGATAAAATTATAATATATCTGTAAGACAATAATTATAAAAAAATTTTTCATTTTGTTTTTAATTTTTTTAAAAATTTCATTTTTTCGTTTTGTTTCATTCATTTAATTTTATTTTTTATCTCAGCTTATTTTCTTAATTTTGATTTTTATTTATTTCATTTTCTTAATTTCATTTTATAGTTTTATTTAGTTTTTTTAATTTCATTTTTTTGTTTCATTTAATTTTTTAATTTTATTTTTTTATCTCATTTCTTTATTTTTTTGTTTTATTTTTATTTTTTTAATTTATTTTTTTAAAAAAATGATAAATTTATAAAATTGTCATATAATGATTAACAGATTACATATTAAAATAAAATGACTAGAATTTATAAAATAACATAAAAATATTTCTAGAAAAATTATATTATAGTAAAATTATAATTATATAATAAAATCAGTAATCATTTACTATACTGAATAATTTGTTATAACATTAATGAATTTTTTATAATAAAGGTCTGATCAGTCTAAATGTTAAATTTGTTATATTATATTTTGACTATAATTAACCTTCATCATAATTTATTATAATATTTTACTTACTATATTATTCTTAACAAGAATAAATCTGATATTTACTGTTAAATATTACAAATAATATATTTATAAAGAAGTTATCTCTAATGAATAAAATTATTTAAATTATATATTATCAAGTATTTATAATAAAAAAGCATATAACTAGTATTAAAAATTAATGATTTTGAATAATAATAAATGTTTGATTTTATTTTTTTATGAATGAAAATTTATTCATTAATTTTTAACATATAATAATCATTTATTCACATAAGTATTTTATAATTATATATATATTACAAAAATAAGTAAAAAAAATTTTTTTTATTATATCATTTGTTTTAATAAAAAAAAATGGTTTATTTGACTAAATATAAGTTAATTCATAACTATTATTTCCAAATATCATGTAAAAATGGTAAGGTTTATTCAGGATAAAATAAATTTATATGTTATTTAAATCTTACATAATATAAAGCATATTAAAAGAAATTATTTTTAATATAAAATTATTGTCTTAAATTAGTTTATTCACTTTATCAATTCAAAAGAAAGAGAACTGAATAAAATTTGAAAGGAAAACTTCTTAAAGAAATATATTGCAAAATAAAATTTTCCCTTTACAGTAAAAGAGCATTATACATGAATATATAAAGGTATAAATGCCTAGTTAATAAAGTAACTAAACAAAGAATATATAGTTAATAATTTTCAGGATCATAAAATTTGAGATAATACTTAAAATTAATGCTCTAGTAAGCTTTTAAATTAGCAAAAAAGAAAACAAAACAAAACAAAACCATTGAATAAATAGCCAAAAAAATGAATATATATTGTAAATAATATTTTAGTTAATAAAATTCAAATTGCAAGAAAAAGTTTGCAAAATAAATGACATATTAGTTGATTGTACATGTGATCTAAATTTATACTAGTAAAACTTATATACATTATTATTTTTTATTAAAATAATCATTACAAAGGTTTCTAATACAGTATAAGTTACATTATAAAGTCAGTTAGATTCATTAAATTATAATAACTAATTTTATTATACTTATATAAGCTTACAAAATCTATGATTTTTTTTGTTTTTATAATTTTTCATTTGTTATATTTTTGCATAAATCCTTGTTAATCAAATAGATTAATAAAATAAAGTTTGTATAGATTTTTATGTTATTTACAACTATAAAGAAAAAATGAGTTATTTAAAGAGGTGTATACATTGCTAAATATCTTATAAAGAAATAAGTCACATAACTGACTTGATTATTAAAATTCCATATATAATTTCAAAGCCTTTTTTTTTTTTTTTTGTAAGCAGTTGAAAAAGTTGATGCAATAACCTTCAAAAAAAAGTAGGAAGTAACTTGAGTTATTACTAATATAATTTTTTTTTAGTTTCATCCTATAAGCAGACGTAACTAATGTACATACGAAATCGTTAATACTTTATTAATATTTTGTATTTTAAGATTAAAGAATTATTAGTATAATCGCGTAAGTACGAATATTTTTCTTTTTTAAGGTGTAAAAGGTTAATGTAATACCATAAATCCGTACAAGTGACCCGGGGCATTTTCTTCTCCTTCTATAGCTTTTCCTAATTTTAGAATTTACTTATTAAAGATAGGTTGTGATGCCTATTCAATTATTCAAATTTTAACTAATAATTATATTTATTAATTAGTTATACAAATACATCATTAAGTTGAATGATAAAATAAATGGAGTCGAAAGACCGATATATTTACGCCCTATTCAATAAATAAATAACTTGTAACCGTTACATTTTACAAATATTAGGGAATGATCGCATAACAAAAGTTCGAAAAAGGTAATGAGGAGTCGAAACATGATTAAGTTGCAAATCTTCTTCTATAGTAGCGTTTTTTAAAAAAAAAAATTGCAAATTGAGTGTATTCGAGAATATTTTTATTAAATTTTAAACAAAACGTTGAAAGAATTTGGGGGACCTCTAATGATGGTCACGGGAACGAACAAGGTGGGGGGCGGTTCCTTTGTCAAGTGACGCGATTTGACAACTTATTTCTCAAACAACAAATTCCTAGCAAGGTTGGCCTCCCAATCAACAAAATTCCTAGCAACTTTTAGGCAAAAAGGGGCACAACAAATCAGTAAAGACAAGCTAAGGGCGAAGAAGGAGATCATTATAGAAAATAATAAAGTAGACAAGAAAAATTTCACGAAAACAAAATAAAATACACAACGTATAGTAAATTCATCCTTAAATAATCGAAATAAGTAATCAAAGAAACCGCAAGAATTCTCATAACCGGATAAAAATGATGTAGGGGTTGGTTTTTCGTATGGTGAAGGTTCACGAGGTTGTGTAATTTTTGGGGTAGTCCTTGGTGGTAAGTGATCCGTTGATGGGTTGATGAAGTTTGAAGGGCGGGCCGGTGAAATTGAATTTAAGATTAATAATTCCAATTTACCGAGCATCCTATAATCATGATAAATGATAAAAATAAAAGATAAAAATATACATGTACATATTTAGAAGATTTTTTTTTGTTTATCTTTGTTATGATTCTAATTATTTACTTGGAGTACAAGTAAATTGCTGAGTTTGAAATTTAAATGTATTATTATTTTTATATTTTGTGTCTGTGTCTGTGTTTTTTTATTTATAAATAAAACTGGGTTGAAATTATTTAGAAATTTAATTCCGGCCGGAATTATGAATAATTCTGAATCAAAAGTAAAAAAAAAAGCTCACCTCCATGAATAAATGGATAAGAGGAGGAGGAAATAACCCAAGGGAGGGATGATTAAAGAAACGATCCCAACTATAAAGGTACTTAGCACCCAACTAAAACAAAATGTGGAATAAGCGAAATCCCAAAGTATCAAATAAATCAAAGCGATCCAATTTTTTCCTTGAGTCAAGGGAAATAGATACGGTTGAGATTGATCAAAACCTTCTTGTGGGTTAATATTCCGTTGAGGAGGATCATTAACGCCTATTCGTGAAATAAAATCACTCGTATTATTGTTATTTTGAGATTTCAAAGTTACATCGTTGGTATGTTATAATGAAATTGTCGTATTACATTACATGTACGTGAAGAAGTTGATGATTTTATCGAATCGACCTCAGTTTCGTTGGGAACCGGAGTTGTTTTTGTTGTTGCCTTTACTGTTGACGAGGGAAGGTTTAATGTTCGAGCCGAATCATTATTTATGATAAAAGTAGGATCAAGATTGTCGTTTTCTTGATCAGATGAATTTCGATTGGTCATTAAAATTATTTTTTTTTAAGAATAATAATAATAAATAATAATATTTTTATTTGAACTATTTATAAGAAAAAGCAAAAAAAAAAAAAATACAATAAAATAAAATAAAATTTGAATTTATAATAAAAAAAATACAGGTGTGACGAGATTAATTATTATTATTTTACTATAAAAAGCAAGATCGATAAGCAAACTTTTACGAATAGGAAATCTAGTTAAATTTGTTTAAAGATTTATACAATGAATAAACTCTAATTAATCTAAAACCAACCCCTTCTCCTCAGCCAAACCCCTTCACCCAAATCCCGCTTTTTTAATCAAAATGTATCAGCCCTGTCGGCCCGATTTCCCATTGTTATAATATGATATAACTTAAAAAAACGGTTCCTTAATGGAACTGAACGAATATAGTGGATTGTGAACTACCATTTGGGCAGTCAAAGTGGCAATGAATTTCTCATTAGATGTAAAAATAAAATCCATCGTGGCATTATCCACATGAAAAGATCCAAAGGTCATGTGAAAAATGATGGTGGTTTATAAGTTAAAAATACAAATCCTTGAACTTATGGGATCCAACTTGTCATGGAATGAAAAGAGATTTAATTGGACACATATATATACACAATAATAACGAGATTGAAAATGGGTGCGACTAGAAAAAAGCCGGTTTTTGAATAATTCGATATAAATAAACAGAATTGGGGTTATTTTTATTTCCTGCATTTAAAAATGGGTTGTCATGTGATGAGCCAAATAACCTCATTGAAGCCACACATCGAATAACGAAATTGGTAGGTATTTAAATTCCATTACTTTTGAAAACTTTAAATTTAAATTTAGACAAAAAAGTTGTGATTACTTAACATACCATAATTGTTATAAAAACAAAAATGACTGTGTCTTTCTATGATATTTCTCCTTTCGGTAACATAAATAATCTTGAACTTTAAAATGTTTATATTGTATGTTACTATTTTTAGCTAACATTCTTTTTACATAAGTTGAAACCTTGTGCAATAATGTTCTTGCATTCAAAAAGGTATGTGGGCGTAAAAATAAAAAAATGAATAAAATATTACCCTTTTTTTTTCAACTTCCGCTCATCCTCTTTGATGTTCAAACCGTCGAAAAAAATCTTTTTTTTTTTAAAAAAAAAAAAGAACCCCGTGTTTCAAGAAATTTTTGAAATTAGGGTTTTCCATGTAATGCAACCAACTTTATTTTTAAGCGTCAAAATTCATAAAATTAAAATTTGGTCATCATCCGATAACATTAAAAAAAAAGGACATGATAAGATCATGTCGTCATTGATTCCATGACATCAGAGGCGAAAATATGCACGCTAAACTCCAAAGAAATGTGCCACATCTCCTGAAGTAATTTTCCACGCCATTTGGGCTCATTTCGTAATTCTTCGTAGGTTTTCGGACACCGATTGAAGCCACAAAATTTGTTGGTGCTGCGGTGAACTTTTTTGACAACTGATGGTTGCTGTTATATTTCCTTTTATGAATAAATGTAATTTAACGAAAATAGCATAAATGCCTAACGTTGCGAGACCCGAAAAAAAAAAAAGTTTATTTATAAATCGAAGTGGCATTCGGATGGGGAAATTGTAATAATGAAGTAACCGATTCCAGAAGATCGTTCTTTTTGTATTTCCTCTATTAATACTTTCAATCTAAACCTTAATTGTGCAAGCCAAAATGCCCTAACATTATGTTGTTGAATTGATTATCAAAAATTTCCTAAATAAAGCCCTTTTCTTCACAAAATAAATTAATAAGTCATTCATGCTGTTTACGTTTGCTTCGGATTGGGAATAATTATTTTAAATTATCTTTCCAAAAATATATGATGTGCGACCACAAACATGATTAAAAAAAAAAACTATTTTGGGCAAATATTAATTTTAATATATTGTTGTTCAAAAATACAAACTAGGTTTTTTTTTTTTCTTTTTCCCCTTAAATAAATTTAATATTTGGTCCAATTGTGACATGTTGTCCTCTATATTTTTTGTGCATTCTCTTTAAAAAAAAAAAAAAAGCTACTTTATTACTCGCCCTTTCTTTCTTCCTTTTTATAATCTTTAAACGAGCGTTCCGTAAAATTCTTCGTTTAAAATAAAAACACGAGGTTGAGAAAGGTAATTGATACATATGTTGGTTACTTGTTTGTTACGACGCCATATTGCAGTTAACTTTTAATACGAGAAAACCTTTTTTTTTTTTTTTATTTATTTAAGTTATTTTAAAAAATATTTTGAAAAAAAAAAAAATTCACGACTTACATTTTTTTTTTTTCCTCCCTTTTTCTTTCTTTCCTCTTACACTTTCCTTTTCGCAGCGGGTAATATAACGAGTTCTTCAAAGTATACCACGCCTATAAGAGGTTTACTTTTTGCACGTCCCGGCTCCACAAAAAAAGAAACTTCTTTGTGCCCTTTTTTACAAACGGAGTTTTTTTTTTTTCTTCTTTTTTTTGTATTTGTGCTTAAAATAAAAGGCTATAAAAAAAAAAAAAAACTCTCCTCACTACCGTTTACTAAATAGATATAAGCTGGTTCTTTTTTTCTTTTTTTTTGCGTTACGTATATAGCAAAAAAAAAAAGAGTCTCGGTCGTGTATTTATTATAGATCATTTAAGAGAAAAAAAAATTCATCATTAATGCTATAATCATTTCAAAGGATTTTTTATGAACTTTGAGGAAAAAAAAATTATTAAGATATATATATATATATAACAAATAAAAAATGTCCAGTAGAAAACCATTACCAAAACTTCCCATAAATAGAGATGATTCATCATCTTCCGAACAATCATATCGTAATCAGCATCAGAAACGATATCAACGACAACCACGAAATGCAAATTCTCCCCCAGTTTCACCTTCTCCTCTGGGTTCACCAATAAATAGTACCTTCGATGAAAATTCGAATTCATACTCTCCAAATAATTTTTACAATAATAATATTAAACCTACATCCGAACGAAGGGATTCATATCAAAAAAATATAATATGGGATCGGCAACAGGAACAGATCCAGCGCCAAAAGATCGGAAATTATCAAAAATATCAGCAATATAATAATAATGATAATAATAATAATAATAATAATAATAATGATGACCAAACAACGTCGTCTAATGTTAATACCGGGAATGCTGATGAAGAAGGTGTCTCGGATTTTTACCAAAACGTTTATCGCCCCTCAAGTGGTGGAAGTCGTAATAATTTCTCGGAAAGAGGCAAGGCAAGAGCTTCCGTTGCTTCGATGCCTGACTCTAACATCCAGCCTGCAGGTAAATGTCACGCTAAACATCACACCCTTCATTTATTTTTGTGGGTGACAAATATTTTCATCTTTTAACTCATAAAATATTTTATTGTCTCCTTCATTTAAATCACAGAACGATCACCGTCTTCAAGTTCTTCTTCACAGACACTTTTTCAAAAGGATTTTGATAAATTAGCTACTCACCGTTCTAATACCCCCGCTAATTTAAATAATTTGGAACAAAATGTTCAGGATAATGTGGAAATGAATGTGTTAAATGATAGACATACAAGCCTACCACCTACAACATCAATGAGTCATCGACCACGTCCTCAAGCGGAAGGTCCAACCCCTTTATCCCCCGAAAGACCTAAAAGTCCTTCAAAAGGTTTAATAAGAATGCCATCTATAATAAGAGGCCTTAATGATTCCACTAATGCTGAAACTGCAAATTCTCCTCCACGCCGTCAAAAATCTCTCGTTAGACCTGAACGTGCACGTAACAATAATTATCGTAATAGCAGAATTGGCACTTCGGCGAGGCAAATGTATGATGACCAAATTGGTGATGAAGAAACGAAAAGATGGAGTGTATTTTCTGGTCCGGGGGGTGATGATAGAAGAAAAAGTCTCATGTCCAAAAGAAGTTCGAAAGAACCTCCAAGAAAAAAAAAATGGTATCAATGTCAGTGCCCATCTTATTGGGTATTATTTTCCCGTGTTATTACTTTTTGGGCCCCTTCTTCCATCTTATCATGTTGTGGTATGCATGATAGGTCGGTACAACAAGCTTGGAGGGAAAAAATTGCTTTAGTTACGATCATTATATTACTTTGTATTTTAGTTGGTCTCTTGACCTTTTCTCTTCGAGATGCCCTTTGTAGGAAACTACCCTTTGAAACGATTCCGGTTGGTCGTGTCGTAAATGGCCAAGCAACAATATTAGGAAAGATTTATGATTTACAAAGCTACCATCATAAAGTGGTTCCTCCTTTTGTTAATAATTCAGATTTATCTAGTCCAGAGAATGCTCTTCTTAATCGAGCTGATTTATCATTCTTGTTTCAATCGGTCAACTTTGAATGTAAAGACGTGTTGAAACCTGACGTTGCAAATGCTGATGGATCGGTACTGAATTATTTTCCTTGTGTGCCTGTACGTGAATATGATATCCCGAATCCAGATGCAAACCCAGAAGGCAGGGGTTGTCATCCAAATTATAGTGAACGAGTTGATGCTCTCAGTCAATTCAAGTTAATAGGAGAAATCTACTTTGAATGGAGAGATGTTGAAAATTCTGAAAGAAAATACGTTGTATATAATGGGTATTTGTTTCCACCTTCCTTTTAATAATTTTAATTTATTTACGATTTTTCTTAACAATTTTTTTCCCCTCCAAAAGTCATGTTCTTGACCTAGATCGATTCCAATGGACGGTTCCAAATATTAATTTACCTGAAGCATTAAATAAATTAATTGATGATGATGATGGCATATTCCACGGTCACGACATCACTCATTATTTACAAACGAGTCACGAAATGGTTAAAATAGGCAAGTGTATGGATTCCATCGTCCGGGTCGGTGTCGTTAGTTTAACACCACCAGGTTGCCTCGTCACTGATGTGATAACTTATGTCAGCTTAATTGTAATCGTCAGTGTGGTTTTGGTTAGATTTTTTTTGGCTGTTTTATTTGGTTGGGTTTTGAGTTGGCGTCTTGGTAATTTTCGTGAAGAGACTGCAGAAGAGATTGCCCAACGAGAAAGTGATATAGAGCGTTGGTCAAATGAAACTAACCATTTACGGTCAAACGCAAGGTAATGAATGATCCTTGGATTTAACAAGGAAAATATTTATTAATAATTCTTGTTAAAACTTAATTTAATATGTTATAATATCTATTATAGGGATTCGAGACAAGATTCTGCATCATCATTCAATCTCACTAATAAATCAAGATTTTCAACGCTTCCTCCTGGATCAGCACCATTTGTTGAACGAAGAAGACCAACTAGCCGACAATTGTATCCGAACCAACCTGGTATGAAGAATTTTAATGACGGCTCAACCAGTTCACTTTTGGGACCAATGTCGACTAATGGTAATTCCGTAGCTATGACGAAAGATTCGAACGGACTTGTCAAGACAAGTCATTCATCTTTTAACGAAAACAACAGTCAAGGTCGAACGGACTCTCTGTCTTCCACCTCATCGGACGCTCAAGTCTCTTCCCATCCAAACTTGGACCTTACCAGCGAAGCGCGATTAAACTTTTCATCGAAGCACACCATCATGTTGGTTACATGTTATTCTGAAGGATTACAAGGAATACGGACGACCCTTAACTCTTTAGCAAATACGGATTATCCTACTTCACATAAACTGATTATGGTCATCGCAGATGGGGTAATTTTTGGTGCCGGAAATGAACTTTCCACTCCGGATATTTGTCTTTCTTTGATGTCCGATTTTGTTGTACCCGTTGATAATGTAATGGCGCATTCTTACGTTGCCATTGCTGATGGAAAGAAACGTCACAATATGGCCAAAGTGTATGCTGGTTATTACAGATATAAAGATTCAACGGAGAAAGTCCGCAAAGTTCCAATGGTGACGATCGTAAAATGTGGAGGTCCTGATGAACAGGATGACAAAAAACCTGGCAATCGTGGAAAACGTGATTCTCAAATTATTCTCATGAGTTTCCTACAAAAAGTCATGTTTGACGATAGGATGACACCTCTCGAGTATGAATTCTTCAACTCAATTCGAACGGTTACCGGCGTTACCCCAGATTTCTTTGAAATCGTTCTAATGGTAAACCTTCATGAAATTTTGTGATTGATTACGAATAATGTTTAAATAGTTTGATCAACTTACATGATTTTATTATCTTTTCTAGGTTGATGCTGATACAAATATTTATGCTGATTCGGTGACAAGGATGGTTGCATGTATGGCAAATGATTCCTCGGTTATGGGTATTTGCGGTGAGACAAAAATCGCCAACAAAAGCGATAGTTGGGTTACGATGATTCAAGGTAAATTTCCCTTGAACAGAAGACTGTATCAAAATTTTATCATTTAAATATTAATTTCCTTCTTTTTTTTCATTATAGTGTTTGAATATTATATTTCTCATCATATGCAAAAGGCCTTTGAATCAATTTTTGGCGGTGTAACATGTTTACCGGGATGTTTTTGTATGTATCGTATCAAAGCGCCAAAGGGAGATAGAGGATATTGGGTACCGATCCTTGCCAATCCGGACATCGTTGAACAGTATTCAGAAAATATCGTTGATACACTCCATAAGAAGAATTTATTACTTCTTGGAGAAGATAGATATTTATCAACGTTGATGCTTCGAACATTCCCAAAAAGAAAAATGATGTTTGTACCTCAGGCAGTATGTAAGACAATTGTGCCCGATACATTTAGGGTACTTAGATCACAAAGACGTAGATGGATTAATTCTACGGTACATAATTTATTAGAATTAGTGTTGATTCCAGATCTGTGTGGGACCTTCTGCTTTTCAATGCAGTTTGTTATCTTTATGGAACTAGTTGGCACAGTAGTGTTACCGGCTGCTATATCATTTACCGTATACCTTATTATAATTTCAATCGTTAAAAAACCTGTACAAATTATTCCACTTGCACTTTTAGCCGCCGTTTTAGGTCTACCAGCGATTTTAATTTTATTGACAACTCGTAAAATTGTTTATGTTGGATGGATGTTGATTTATTTATTATCATTGCCCATATGGAACTTCGTGTTGCCTGTATATTCATTCTGGCATTTTGATGACTTCTCATGGGGACAAACGCGTATTATTAAAGACGAAGAAGCAGGAACGGATCATTCACGCAAGGAAGGAGAATTTGATAGTACAAAGATCGTAATGAAAAAATGGGCAGAGTGGGAACGTGAAAAATATCTGAAGTCAAAAAACCCGATTCAACAACAAATTTCATCAGTTCTAATGAGTCCGGAAGAAAGGTTTCAAAATTCAATAAGGCAAGGGGGAAATGAAAAATCTTCGTATCAAACAATTACGCTACCAAGAGGATCTGCTAAAAGAAATACTACTGGTATGACGAAACCAAGGAATCCTACTGTAGATTCTTTAAAGATACCGCCCCCATTAAGTAATTACTCAACTAGTAGTAGCTCAACAGTCACAGTTGTTACGGATGATTTGGCGTCCTCTCCAACCGAAGCAATAGATTATCGACAAAATTCAAATTCATTACCAAGAACTAGTACTAATTCTATTTATAGTAATAATAATACTAGAAACAACAGTTATATTAGTGGAAATAATAACCCTTCTGAAGAAAATCAAATAAAACGTCGACATTATAGTACGTAAAATAAGAGATAATCATGATCTTTTTTTTTTAAAAAAAAGAAAAGAAAAGAAAAAAAACTTTGAGAAGATTTTCTCTACTCTTCAATAATCGAATGTTTATATATATACTCTTTTTGTATAGAATTGTCTATTTAGTTTTTTTTTGTTTGGTGTACTGGTTGGTGTATTTGTGTATTTTTTTAATTATAGAAAGTTAATAATTTTAAATAATATTGTATTTCTTTGGCGGGTTTTATATATATTTTTTCTTTGAAATAGTTTTTAAATCTTAATAGATTTGATTAAATAAGGTGGTCGGGATTTCGTATCTTTTTAAAATTCAATTATTTGTTACTACTAATTTTTATTTTTTTTTTTTTTGTTAAAAAAAAAAAAAAGAAAACTAAATAATTAAAAAATTGAATATTTGGTAAATTATATATATCTTTTCAAAATACTTTTTAAATTCTTTTTAAATTAGGTTGAAATCAGTCATTATTTTATTTATTTTATCATGGTTTTAATAATGTAATATAAAATCTACAAAAGTTAAAGTATCAATTTAAAAATAAATATAATGAATAGTTGATTAATATCTTATTATATTAGATTAAAGTTTAATAATATTTTTAAAGAATATTACAAAAAAAAAAAAAAAATTTTTTTTTGAGTTAAATATTACTAATTTGAGGCATGCTGCAACAAAACCAGACAAAGTGAACATTTGATTATGTGACATAAATGAGTGGCTGATTATGATGTGGCTGTAAAATTGATCAGGGTGACTGATGACATTTTGAAAGTAATAATGGTGCTCATTCATAACTTATAGACTTGTTAATTTTAACATTCCCTTTATTATACCAGAATGTGATGAATATAGACCATAACAGGATTAATATAGGATTATCTCTATATAAAAAATATTAATATGAAACTAATTTACATTAAATCCACCATAGAACCAAAGAATTACAGCAGTATTAGAAGTATTTTAAAGAAAGAACAAGGTGAAAAAATTGTTCCCTATGTTTTTAAAATCAATGATACCCAAACTCTTTAGGAATACCTAAACAAAGAAAGAATTACTTATAAAATTTATCAAGAGAAAAGGAAAATCATAACAAATAAACGAACATTAACACTAGCACAAGGTGAACCAAGAAAGAAACAGAAGCTGAAAACATAAAGCAAATATCTGTTTCTTTATAAATGCTAATAATTTCACAATTTTTTATAGGCTGTTCAGTAAGAATGACAATAAATTTGCTCTAAGTTCTACAATTCTGACACAATTTATGAGTAGCAACCTTTTATCGTGTTAGAAATAATGATAAGTATAAAAGTAATAAAAGCAGATAAATCATTAGAAAGGTAGCCAAACCAAACTTTAGGAAATGATGACTTGTTTGATCAGCAAATCAAAATAAGCAATCGTAATTATGTTTAACTAGAGGTGAGAGTATAACCTGCCAAATAGTTTTGACTTATATAGAATAATCAGTTGAAAACATTTTTAAATTTTTTTATTCGTAATTTACAGTTTTATTTGTTGCAAACGTTATAGAATTACGTGTATTTGACAAATCTGTTTATTTATCAATTATAAATATTAATATTTTAGCAAATATTTATTGTAATTATTTATTATTATATAGATAAAGAAAAATAGGTTATAAATGTTGGATGAAATTGTTTTATATATACTTCCCTGAAGAAAGTATCTGGACACAGCTTTTTGCGAATTATAGCTTAATTATATTATATTTTTAAATAAATTTTTATATAATTATAAAGTACATGTTCCTGTAAATCTATTGGCTACATTTTATTATTATTTTGAATTAATTTATGTAACACATTCATAAAAAAATGAATTTGATTCTTTAATAATATTGCTTTGCTAATCATTTTTACCGTTCTTATTATAATTAAATTAAAAAATTTTTTAACATGACAAAAAGTAAAGAATTAACCGAATCTGAACGTGATCAAATTATTGGTCTTCATAAAGGTGTTCATAGTCAAAGAAATATTAGTAGTATTACTAATATTCCTAAATCAACAGTTGCTGATAATATTCTTTGTTACAATAATAAAGGAACTATAAAAAGTGCATCTCGTCTAGAACAGTCATGAAAAATAAACAATGAAAATAAATATATTTTAAAAGCAATAACTAAAGAAAACAATCATAACAGTGTTAGACAACTTCAAAAAAATTTGAAAAAATTACTAATGTTCAAATATCAACTAGAACGTTAGTTAAAGAATTATATCAAATTGGGCTTTCTTCTTGTATTGCAGCAAAAAAACTTTTTATAACTAAGGTATAACATATTAACCAATTAAATTAGTACTTGGAAAGAAGACATTGGAGTATTTCTAATGGAAAGAAATAATTTAGAGTGATGAGTCTCATTTTGAAATCTTTAAAAGTGATGGTTCTTATTGTGTTTGGTGTGTTTCTGACGAACATTTTAATATTGAGAATTTGTCACCTACAGTAAAATATGGAGGTGGTGGAGTAATGATGTAGAGTTACTTTTCAAATAAAGGTTTAGGGCTGTTAGTTAAAGTTGAAGGAATATTAAATAGATTTGGATATATTGAAATATTAGAAAAAATTTGTTACCTTAGATAAAATCAAATTTTCATGGCGAAAATTATTTTTTCCAAAATGATAATGCTTCCATCCATACAGCTAAGAATGTAAAAGTATGAGTTCATAAAAAAAGACTTAAAATATTGTCCAATTAGCCGTCTCAATCTTCAGATTTGAACCCAATCAAACACTTATGGGACAAGCTTAATAGACAAGTTAAAAAATGGTTACATCGTCCTAAAATGCATTAGAATTGAAAATTTCTTTACAAGAAGAATGAGCGAAAATTCCTAATACATTTTATAAAAAATTAATAAAAAGTATGCTGAGAAGAGTATATTAGTAGGAATAGGTGGCACACAAGTTATTAAATATAAAATATTTTAATAAAAATAAATTTTTTTTGAATGCTTGGATATTTTCTTCAGGAAAGTGCATTTGTTAAAATATTTCAATGATTCAAAAAAAAACTGATTTAATAATTAATATGTACCATACACGATATTTGTTAACGCATGATCTAGTGTCTTAAATATACACGTCATTTGATATGGGTAATAATTTAATATTTATACTTAGACTTATACTTAAGTTATAGGAAGAATAGTCTCACTTTTAGCAGTAGGAGACTGACCAAAATTATACTGATACTTCCAAAATTTGCTGATTACATCCCAATTTTGATAAAGCAAATCAACACAAAATATTAAACATACGTTAAATAATAATAATGAATTCACAATTTTGATGAAACTGAAAATTTATTATAAAAACAGATTCAATTTTGTTTTAAAAAAACTATAAATCTTTCTAACGTCAATATCTAAACAAGTCATTTTATAAAAAAATAAATAACTGGTAATCAAAAATGTTTCTTTTCACTATTGAATTCGTTTATGAGCTGTTGATAGGATTTGTTATTGGTCATTTGCTTCATTATAAAACATATATTCAACTCTGCAATATAAATCAAAAGCTTAAAATAGCAATTCAAGTAGTCAAATTGAACAAAATCAAAATCAAATCTAAATCCAGCAAACTGCCTAGTAAACAAAAAATACGCAGATGACGATTTTAAAAAATTCTTTGATACAAAATCTGAGCTAGATCCAGATTTTTCATTTACTAAAGTGGCTACTCAAATCCATGAATTATGCAGGGGAAAGGCATTGTCAACTTTTGACTGAATAACTTTTACCAACAAAAAACTAATCTGCAGAAAATAACTGTCAAAGCAGTACAGGAATGGGTTGATAAAGAAAAGGGGAAGAAAAATGATAGTATTATAATAATGATAATGATAATATGTAATATAGATTTCACTATAGGGATGTTATCAGTTTGACTTGGTTCAGTTCAGTTCAAAAACTGCCAGTTTAGTCTTTGAATTGAGCCGACCTCTAGTTATTATTTGAAGTTAAAATTGAAGGATATATAAGAGTTGTTTTCATTATCATTGAGAATAAAAGAGATTCGAATCTAATTCACATCTATTATATTGTATTTCTTAAAGTATAAAAGTAGTTGTATATTATAAAAATTGATTGATCTGAAAAGATCTTTCACGAACAATCTACAGTTGTAACTATGGTTCTAACTTCAGTTGATCACGTATTTGAATTTTTATTGGTTAATTAATATAACTGCAGTTTGTATTTTAAAAAAAATCCTCTGTTTTGAAAAATAAAATT